>JAJHZJ010000165.1:1739571-1989571 GCA_023548195.1 Bettongia penicillata ogilbyi | reverse complement strand
GAGGCACAAACTTCGGTAAGGAATCCCAATTGTCACCAGTGTCATCCATGAACACTGTTACAGCCACTACCTTCGGAACATTTAAATGAAATTCAAAGAACTGACTTCTTCTGAAAAGAAAGTAATTAGCATATAAATACAAAAGAATCATCTCAGAGTAGGACATACTTCCAGAGTATGACATAGTAAAAGAGTTTACTAATAATTATTTTTTAAAAAATCCATGGAGTCTATTGTGGGAAGAGTCTTCATTATTAGATTGGTGTCACAGTTATGAGAGAAACAAGCTTTCATAGGTAATGACAATAACATAATTTACCATCACTCTGCCCTCATGAGTAGGTACCTTCTCTGTTACCGCACTGGTCTCCTATCCCAGTAGAAAATGCTGTTTTTTGTACGTGGCATCCTGTGTTTTTTTTTTCTTTCTCTTGGGTAAATTTTTAATGTCCTAACAGGTCAGAAGAGGTCAGAACTTTTTGACTGTCAGGATAGCACATTTGTGGTCATCAAAAGAAATAAATCTCTGGCCAGTGGTTGCTTCTGCCAAGATGTCTTTTATCCTGCACATGTGACAATTGGCCTGTGTTAGTGAAGCTAACAGGACTCAGGCTACAGGTCAAGGGGTCAGGCACTGTCAAGAGGAAGTTATTCTTTAGGTCACTAAGTCTCTTATCATTTTCATCTAATGTGATATCCATCTGTCAATCAGGGAGTTTAGGCAACTGTTGTATTCTAAGTGCTGCACTTTACGCCTCAAACAACTCCCATCTTGCTACTTTTCTTATAATTACATTTTTTCCACCTCAGAAAACCCATCTGCAAAATAAACACGCTGAACCTATATTCATTTCAAAGAACCAAGCTTTTTATTCTAAAAGCTGATTGTGTTCTCTGTGTTTTCAAGGGAGGAAGAGAGAGAGGGAGGTGAGTGATCTCCCAGCAAAAGTTTCAGGTTTTTACTTGTGGCTGTTTTCTTTTTTTCGATTTTTCATCTCCTACAATAACTTACAGAGGAATATTGAAATTAGTTGCAGTAGGTTTAATGATCAAGACATATGCTGGCTAATAAATGATGCTTATGTGTCATTGTTATGTAGGATTATCTGCCATATATTTTTCTTGAAAACAGTGAAGTTCCCATAGGACATACACTCCGTGAGGGCAGGGTTATTTTTTTCAACCTCAAATCGCTAGTAATCTGCAATTGTAGATAATTAATAAAGGCCTCTCAATTTATATTGGTACTACAACAACAGAGCTAGACTTCATCTGAGTACTTTCATCCTGGACTTTGAATAAGTTGAAAATTAGTATACAAAGTAGAAACTGCTTATAATGCACTTGGATATCATGAAATATCAGTTAGAATATACTATAATGAAAGGTCATGTGTGTTCAGTATAATACAACATACAGATACTGTCAAGAGATTCAGCTTGCAATGAAGATCTTGTCTAAAAGAGACTTTCTTAAATTGCTAGATACCTGCTAACCAAATAAAAGATTAGAATATATAATTTGAGAAGAGATCTAACTAAATCAATCAGTCTTCCTCTTCCTTCTCCCACTATCTAAATGTCTCTCACCCCTTCCCTCTGTCTCCCCCTCTCCTTGCCCTATACTAGCTAAACATTAGCTTTTATGCAGTACAATGGAAAGAGTGCTGGATTGGGGGTATGAGTACCTGGATTTGAATCCTAACTGCTACTTACCACCTGCATGACATTGGACAAAGCACTTAAACAACTTTGACTCTCAGTTTCCTCACCTATAAAGTGAGAGGTTTGGACCACATGACTCCAAGCATCCCTTCCAAAGCTCATCCTACCTCTTCCCCACCAAAGAAATACATTTCCTAACTTTGTTTCTTCTTGAGGGACAGAATAGTATAGTAGAAAGTTGAATGTTTAGGAGGCAGGTTCTAATTCCATATCTACCACCATCTAGTTATATGACCTGAAGTCAAGTCCTTTGGTCACTCAGAAAGTAAAGAATCTGGACTGGGTAATCACTGGGTGAGTAAGAACTCTAAAATACCAGGACTAACTGAAATCCCTCCTGCTGGCATTTCAGTCCATTCACTCAAGACACCCTCAGTAAGTAGGCAACAGATGCTCACTACCACTCATTTATTAGTCCTTCGTGTTCCGTAGACCATTAATACTCACTCATATTTCTCTTTTTGCCAAATAATACCAATTCCTTTGTATTTTCCTTTTGAGGCTTTAAAATATAAATCATTTAAATGAATGATTCAAGCTTAGGCTGGATCTAATTTTACTTTGCTAAGACCTTTCAGTATATACAGTATATGCTTAAATGTTCTTCCTACTCCAATTTGAACAGGGGGGTGGGGGTTAATGGAAATATATTTGAAGGTATAAATGAACGGAAGGTTTATTTAAATGTAAGCCTGTAAAAAAAAATAAGGTTAAAACAAGTACATAAAAAAGATACAATTTTAGTCATGTCCTTTAAGGGAACTATCAACCATGAGATCAAAGAATCATAGATTAAGACTAGAAGGAGTTTTAGAGATTGCCTAGTCCAAGCACTTCATGTTGTAGATGAAGAAATAAAGTCCCAGAGAAGTTAAGTGACTTACCCAAAGTCATATTACTAGTAACCGGAAGCATATTCAAGATATTCTATAGCACTGTAGAACATCTTGATCTTTACTACTGGGTTTTGTTTTCAATACCACCACCCCAGTTTGATCTGTCAGATACATTTCTCATTTTTCAACAAACATCAAGGAGTACCTATTACAAAGTTACAGAAAAGATTTCTCTTTGGCGATATATCTAGTTTCGGCAGTCACTGTGTGACAAAGCACAACTGAGATAATGATGACAGTGAAGAACTGTATAGTCTGTAATTAACTTCAACATATTACAATGTACATCCTAAGAGTAATTACCTCTTACCCAGTTATAAATAATAATTCAATGAAATATACATAGAATTGCTTGTCCAGTGCCAGGCTGTGAGGTAGGTGCTATAATAGAACGACCAAAAACAAGTCCATGCTATCAAGTTCTCTCTCTCTAATATATACATATGTATGTGAGTATTTATATACACATATACATATATAAACATATATACATGTATATATGTATGTATAAGTATATGTGTATATATTCTACTGAGGAGGAAACCATACACACAGATCAATAAATATAAAGTAATTTCTTGGGTGGTTAGAGAGCACTAACTGGGTGAATTTGGAAGGGCCTCAAGGTTACATGAGCTGGAGGGATCCAGGTGTTTTAAGAGGCAACTATGAGAGGAAATGCATGAAAGGCAATGGCACAGAGATAGGAGATGCAATTTCTTGTACATGGAAGAAAAAGTAAGCTGATTTGGTTAGAACATAGACTGTGTAGAGGAAAGAAAAAGTAAATCCTTCTCAAAAAATGGGTTACAGCAAGATTATGAAGGTTTTCAGTACTAAACAGAGGAGTTTATATTTTATCCTAGAGGAAAAGGGAAACCTTTGAATAGGATTTCAGAGTCTATCTAGTTTAAGTTCCTCCCTTTACAGATAAAGAAATTGAAGCCCAGAAGGTTGAGTTAAGTGACTTCCTAAAAGTCATGCAAGACTTTGAAACCAGATACCCCGACTACAGATCTCATACTCTCTCCCATTATACTGCATTGCCTCCAATGGAAACATCTTGAATAATTTTCACAGTCAATAATCTGAAACCCTTTTGAAGGTGCTGCATTTTGATGGAAAGAGCAATTGAATGGGAGTCAGGAGACACCTAGGTCTTAGTAGTGTTTCTTTTCACCACTAATTTATTGTGAGAATTTGGGGGAGCCACTTCATAGATCTGGATCTCCATAAAATGATTCAGTTGGATCACACAGTCTCTAAAGACTCTTCTAGTTTCATTAATCTATGACTTCTGTAATGCCACCTAGAATTCTACTTGGTGTATCTATACTTTTATGTTAGAGAAAAGAGAGTGGTACAAGAGAAACAAGTATTTGTGAAGTCAGAAGTCTGCCTAAAGAGTTGTTCTTAAACTTGACCACCTCTTTCCTTAGCTTTAACATGTTTTTCAAACAGTCTGATCTTTTGTTAAAACCTCCTATGCCCTAGAATTTCCATGGTTGTTATAAAAGTCTGGGGATAGAAATGGCACATACACATACACAACTAGGTCTTATAAAAATTAAACTGCAAATAAAACAACATTGAATTAACTATGAGCATCCAACAGAACTCTAAGCATTCAACACAGGCTCTTTAGATTCTTAAGGTTGACATTATTCTCTTGTTTCTAAGGTATAACTTCATTTTCAACTTATAAGTGAACAGGTTAGTGTGTCATCTTTTCCAAGGAAACTGATTACTTTCTGAAAACAGTAAAGCCTGGCCACATTCCATGCTGCCATATTTCTTTTTGTTTATGTACTTTATTTTTGTCATGTCAAATTTAGTCAGAAAAACAGGAAAATGAGGTAAAAAACAGCTACAATAAGGTCCATGGTGGTGCCATGATATCCCATGATATCCTCCTCACCTGGGAAAATATAAAGGATAGAGTAATTTAAGTACCTCGAAGTCCATTGAACAAATATTTATTAAGGGCTCAGTATATACAAAATACTGTTACCAAGGACCCAAAGCCAAAAGAAGAAAAAGAAAAGAAAGAAGAGCAAAGGCCTCTGTCCTCAAGTAGTTTACATTTTACCCAAGGGAGATTAGACCTGGTGGTCTAATGGTTAGGATTTAATGCTAACGTTGTGTTTCCCAATCAGAGAACATTTTTTTTAGAGAGAGGCAGTGTGGTAAAGCAGGAAAAGAGCAGCAATTTTGGAATCTGAGGACATAGGTTCAAACCCTACCTTTGTCACCTGTATGACTTTGGGAAAGATACTAAACCTCTCTGGACCTTAGTTTCCTAAGTTTCCAGTAAAGTGAGAAAGTTGAACAATACAGTCTTTGGTTTCCCTTGCAGCTCTAAATCTATTATCTGAATTCATAATCTCTAAATTCACTTTTGGATAGTGACTTTCACAGAATAAGCATTTAATAAATATTTGTTGGATTGAATTGGATGAATTTTTGAATGGAATTTGTTGTTCAGCATACCATTAAGGCTAAAGAGAACTTTGTTCCTGAACCAGTCTTCTTTCCACTGCTGAAAAATACTCCTGACTAGGAATGAGGAAATGAGAAAAAAAGAGCACACGCAGAAAGCTCACTTCATTCAATTGTTCTAAAGATCTGAGATGCCACTGGTGTGGGCAGTTTTTCCACTGAAATATATTGGAATTTCTCCACATCTATGCATTTCATCTCTTGGAATTGCTAGGGCAAAAAAAAATTATAAATTTTTGTGATGAGAGCAACAGTAACAAAAATAATTAATAATAATTGGTGACCTACTTTCTGGTGATGATCCTCTCTGAGCTTGGCTCATCAGGATTTCAAATGATGCACAGAGTCTGTCACTGGGCCTATTCTTATAGGCTTTTCTAGCTTGGTGGGACCTTCCAGTGCTTGAAATCTGATCATATAGTCTTTCAAAACCCTGAAAAAAATTGAATTCTGACTTAGAGGGAAGGATTGTAAAAGGTCTAAATCTGCAAGAAGATATTATGAGTTCTTTCAGTTTTTCAACCATTTATTTTTGTCTGGAAAAGAACCTGAAGTAAGCTATTTCTCCAAAGGTAAGGAAGCCCATGTTAATAAACCAACAAAAAGAAACAAGGTGTCATTTCCATTGCCTGGGTTCAGAAAATTCAGAAAAAAAGAACTCTTGAAATATTTTTAAATGGCTTTTGTGAAAGCAAAGGTAATGTTTGAAATGACCCCATAGATAAATAGTACTCTGCTTCCCTACATTGAAACATGCACACTCTTTTTTCTCCATAACAGCCACTAATCACCAGAAATGACAATATTAAGAGGCAGAGTGATATTTGCAGAGATTCCACTGGTTGCCTATAAGTCACAAGTGTTAAGTAATTTATAGCTTTAATTGAATTGACCTGCTTTAAAATGCAATGCAAAATGGCTTAAGGAAAGGAAAATGAATGCTTGAAACATTAGAAACTGGTAATTCAGTTGGAATGCATTGGTTTCATGTTGCTAATTTTTGGGAACTGTGAAAACCATATTGCAATTAAGAATTGAGAAACAAGGCCAAAGTCTTGTATACTTTGCAAAAGCATCGCATGTGCACATCAAAAATATTATTGTTAATAAGAGAGCAAAGGGTACTAGATCTTTTGAGCATCAAAGAAATGACTGATTTTATCTAAAAGATCTTTATCTAAAAGACTGGAAAGGCTGCTAAGGGTCAGGCTGAGCATCCTCCATCTGCCACAGAGTAACCACTTCCATCTCTATCAACACAAGACATCTTCCATTTCCTTCTTCCTACCTGGTGTCCCAAATGAGATGTGGAATGTGGAATGAACAGTGCAATGAACAACCCTCTCTGACTTCAAACCTTATGTCTCCCACCATGCTTGTCCTCTGAGAGTAGAAGGGTGGCACCCATCATGCAGTGATGAATATTCTCACACCTGGTCATACCCTTAACATTCCAGTGACTCCGAACTACTATAGATCATCAGCCAAAGCCCATTCCACAGCCCCTACCAGATGATTCCTCCCACTCCACGGCTTCACCCTAACTCCGTGTAGTCCTTCTGTTGTAGTCTCTGGAATGCTTGTACCATAGGAAACAAACTTCCCTTCATCTTTAATTATTCTCCCACTCCTCCCATTTCTAGTTCTCACTGAAACCTGGCTTCTCCTTGATAACAAATCTCCCTGGCAACCCATGTCAGTATCAGCTGCACCTTTATTGGCTCACTGATGGAGGTGGGGTCATTGGAATATTCTTTGCTCCTCGTTGCCACTTCTAGGTTCTCTTTCTTCTTCCATCACTAATAACCTCTCTCTCTTCCTTTGAGGTTCATGCTATTCATATCTACAACCCAATCAAAATCCTGGTAGTTGCTGTCTACAATCACCCAGGTCATTATTATCCCTTCCTCTCAATGAGTTTGATACCTGGCTTCTAATCTTTCTCTTCCCAAACTCCTGGTCTTACAGTAGGGGACTTTAAAGTACATACTGATTCTCTCTTAAACACCCTAATTACACAGTTCCTCAACCGACTCACCTTCCATGAGCTACTCAGCTATGCCTCCTTAGCACATACAAAGATGGTCCCACCTTTGATCTTACCATTACCACAAATGTCCCAAAACTTCCACGTTCAAGAATTCTGAAATCTCCCTGTGTGCTGAAACTCTGTTGGCTTTTTACTTTTCCTTTTGCCTTCTCCTTATACCCTACTCTTTATTCACATCCTAATCCTTCACTCCTCAATTCTCTCCCAGGTTGACTCCCCTGTGCCATCCCCTCTCTCCTCTTCTTCCTATCTAGATTCCTTGGTGAATCAATTCAGCTCTACACTGTCCTTCTCTTAAACCCCCAGCTCCCTTGTTATATTGTCAATTGCACCAAGCCCATGGATCTCTCCCACCATTTGTTGCTTTTGCTTCTATACACATGCTCCTTAACGAAGGTGAAGAAAATCCTACAACTGTTCTGACTGGGTCCACTAAAAATTTATTTTATATAACCTCAACTGAGTCCTCACTGCTATTGTACAATCCTTCTATACCTCTCTTATCAACTCACTATCTCATTCTTCACTTTGGTTCTTTCATCCTTCCTCGTACCTCCCATGGCTTCTCCCCACCTACTCTATTAGCTGAGAATCTTTCCTCATACTTTACAGAAAAAATTGAGGCCATTTCCTATGAATTCCTCTTCTTCCCCCTTCCTGATTTCATATGAGCCCTTTTAATCTGGCGTGTGACTTTATCATTGCACCAAAACTGCCCTCTCCAAAGTTACTAATAATTTATTGCATGCCAAATCCAATGGTCTTTTCTCAGTCCTCCTTGACTTCTCTGTAGCCTTTGACACTGTAGATCACTCTCTTCTCCATACAGCTCTCTTCTCCCTACGTTTTCAGGATACCATTCTCTCCTGGTTTGCTTTCCACCTATCTGATCACTCCTTCTCAGTCTCCTTTGCTGGGATCCTCCTCCTGGTCAAACCCTCTAACCATAGATTTCTTTTAGGGTTCTCTCCTGTGACTTTTCTTCTCCCTCTAATTATTTCACTTGTTGTTGCCCCATGAATTTAATTACCCTCTCTATGCTGATGTTTCTCAAATCTACTTTTCCTGTCTCTCTCTGCTGACCTCCATTTTCCCATCTCCAAATGCCTTTCAGACATCTGGATGTTCAGTAGACATCTTAATATGTCTAAAATAGAACTTGTTATCTTTCTCCCTAAACAGCCCACCCCCTTGCCCTTTTAATCAGAGGACAACATCATTCTCCCAGGTTCACAACTTAGGAGTTTTCCTGACTTTCTATCTCTCACACACACCCCAACTTCATATCCAAGCTGTTGCTAAGGTCTGTCAATTTCACCTTTGAACATCTCTCAAATATACTCCCTTATCTTCTCAGACTTGTCATCACTTTAATGCGTGCCCTTATTACCTGGAGCCCCTACTACTGCAATAGCCTGCTGGTAAGGAGGCCTGCCTCAAGTCACTTTCCACTCTAATCCACTCTCCATTAAGATATGAAAATGATTTTCCTAAAATGCAGGTGTGTTCATGTCACCAACACTCCCTACTCAATAAATTCCAGTCACTTTTTATTGCTTCTGGGGAGCATATATAAAATGATCTGTTCTTTATTCAGAGACCTTACAAATCTAGCTCCCTCCTACATTCCAATCTCCTTATGCCTTGCCAATATGTACTCTGACATCCGGTGATATAAGGAGATCAGTGCCCCCTTGACTGTCCTAGGAACAAGATATTCCATCTCTTTGCTCCAGGAATTCTGTATAGCTATCCCCCTATTCCTGGAATGCTCTCCCTCCTCCACTCCAACCATTGACTTCTCTGACTTCAAGTCCCAAACAAAATCTCACTTTCTACAGGAAGTCTTTCACAAACCCCCTTAATTCCAGTGCCTTCCTTTTGAAAATTATTTCTTATTCATGTAGCTCATTTTTTATATATTGCATGTTTTTTATATATTTTTTATATATTTTTTATATATTGCATGTTAATTCTTGTAAGCTCCTTGAGGGCAAGAACTGAGTTTTGCCTCTTTTTGTATCCTCAGTGCTTAGCATAGTGTCTGGTACATAGTAGGCACTTAATAAATGTTAATCAAATGATTGATCCGAGTGCTTACTCTCTTACCCTTATACAAGCTTTGCAAAGAAAATTTGTGTATACATCAAGGTCATCCTTGACCAATATAGGTTTTTCAGATTATTTTCTATAGAACAACAAAATTACATAGCCACAACACTTCGAGTTATAGAGAATGTAATGGCACCATTTATTCCTTATTTATTTAAAAAAATTTAATTCATTAGATTAAAATGCATCCTTTAAGAGTCTCTTCCCACAATGTTCAAATCATTCAAAATTCCTTATCAACCACAAAGATAATTTTATCCAGTGATACTCTAAGTATCAATTTTAAGCAAGACATAAAAGACATTATTTTTTCCTCAGGTTTTGACTACTATTATAGAAAATATCCTAAGCACAGTCCAAAAGAAAGATAGGTTCTCCAGACACTCCTTTTGTCGTTGACATTGTATTATTTCCACTGAAACACAAAATGCTAAAAAAGTTCCTCAAAGAGATTTAAATTGTACAAAAGAACTTGGCCTAGCCATTCACTGTAAAAAACAAAGTGGATAATGAAAACACATATTATCCAGATTATTATATATTAGTATAGAGAGTTGGGTGAATAATCCCCTGAGTAGTCCATTAGTAGATAGATAGATAGATACATACATACATACATACATAGATATGATCTTGGCTAGATGTTGCATGTAGGTAATGAGAATAACCAAGAACTGAACATAAGAAAACCAAATTGAAGCCTGGATCAGTTTTAGGATATTGAACATCATGTCAATAATTCTAAACTATTTACTACCACAAATCTGAACAACTTGTTATTAAATGAACCATTCATGTGATCATACCATAAAATAGTAAATCAAGAAAAACTACCATTTTTGAAGAAAGCAACATGGTAGGTACGAATAGGCTTCAACATGTACCAAAATGACATCCATGCAAAAACTGATATGAAAGACTGGTCTCAACAGAAGAAGAGGTTGACTGATCAAACACTGAGAGTAAGATAATAGGTAGTATACTTCACTTTGATCCACAAAATGAGAGAATGTATGATACAGGAGATACAAGGTCAAGCTTAGAATCAAGATGAACTTCATTCAAACCATGCTTTGAGACATTCTAGCTATATCGCCATGAGCAACTCCAATAAACTCAGTGCCCCCAGGCAACTCTCTAAGATTATAAAGTATAGATAAATTGCCAATCTATATAGGTGGAGAGCATTTTTACACTGGAATTTCTTTACACTAGTAAAATCAAAAGTTCATCAACGCTTTCCTCAACAAATCTGTTCAATATTAGAAGAATCCTAAGAAGGATTAAAGTGCTATGAATAGATCCACTGGGGCAGATTTATACAAATACAAGGACAAGATTCTCACAGAATGGAAGGGTATGGTAGAATATACACTTTAAAGAGATCACATGTCTATATAAAGCCCCTCTTTGTATAGTCAGTGAGGGAATTTAATTCAGGCTAGTAATAAAGTCCAAGGCAATTAGTCTCAGGTTCCCTTCTGACCTTCTCTTTCTTGAAGTGTCTACTCCTTTATATAGTAAATGCTCAGAATACAACTTTAACTGGAACAAAAAGAAATCCGTTATTAAAGTATGAACAAGGAACAAGAAAGGTTTAAGTAGAATAGTAAACTTCTGAGTTTAGGAATATTGGTGGCCAGGCAACAAGAGGCAGGGGAGAGAGTGGGAAAGGACAACTTCTCCATGTTCCAGAGTGGAATAAGCAGGTAGATACATCCAGGCAAAATAAAGTTCTGTTCGGGCACATCACTCATTTAGGTAATCAGTGAACCATTCAAAATGTCAACTGTTTGCGATCGTATTCAGAGCAGTAGAAGAGGGAAGGGGGGGCATATTTATATGGCACCTACTACATACCAAACACAGTGCTAAGTGCTTTCTACAAATATTCTCCTTTTGATGAACACAACAACCTTGAGGTAGACATTGTTATTATCTGTACTTGATTGAGGTAGGTTGACTTGTCATAAATGTCTGAGGCTACATGTGAACTCAAATGTTCCTAAATTGAGATCTACCACTATCAATTGCCCCATGTGGCTGATTGATGCCATCAACACACCATTGGTACCCTGACAATCTCTCTTTTCCAACTTTCCTTTCACTATCCTTCAATTCTTCCATTTATCTGATAAAAAACGATTTGCCTATAAAGGTTTACATTTACAGAAATATCACAGAATGGTGCCTTTTACTGCTGAATTTTCTTTGTTTTAAAGATCTCCCACCATTTTTAACCTCAGAGTTAGTGCATGTCAGTCACACAGCTTTTAATGTGCTGGTTCCAACACACACACACACACACACAACCTACTATAGTAGTCTCTTATTTGTCTCCCCATTTCTCCTCTTTCTAATCCATCTTCTGTACAAATCCAAAACTAATATTCTTTTTTGTTTAATTTTTAATGTTGATTTATTTATTTTTAGTTTTCAACATTCATTTCCACAAAATTTTGAGATCCAAAATTTCTCCCCATTTTTTCCCTTCTCCCCACCCTGTAATGCCATGCATTCTGATTACCCCTTCCCCCAATCTGCCCTCCCTTCTATCACACCCCTCTCTTCCCTTAATCCCATCTTCTCTTTTGTCTTGTAGGCAAGATAAATTTCTATACCCCATTACCTGTATTTCTTATTTCCCAGTTGTATGCAAAAACAGCTCTCAACATTCACTCCTAAAACTTTGAGTTCCACCTTTGCTCCCTTCCTCCCTCCCCACCCTTCCCCACTGAGCAGGCAAATAATTCAATATAGGCTATATATTTGTAGTTTTGCAAAAGACTTCCATAATAGTCATGTTGTGTAAGACTAACTATATTTCCCTCCATCCTATCCTGCCCCCCCCATTTATTCTATTTTCTCTTTTGACTTTGTCTGTTCCCAAAAGTGTTTACTTCTTTTTTTAAAATATAAATTTTAAATATAAATTTATTTATTTAACTTTTACACTCATTTTCACAAAATTTTGGGTTCCAAATTTTCTTCCCATTTATCCCCTACCCCTACCCCAATAACCCGAGCATTCTAATTTTCCCTATCACCAATCTGCCCTCTCTTCTATCATCCCTCCCTTCTCTTGTCCCCATCTTCTCTTTTGTCCTGTAGGGCCAGATGACTTTCTATTCCCCATTAACCGTATTTCTTATTTCCTAGTAGCAAGAACAATACTCAACAGTTGTTCCTAAAACTTTGAGTTCCAAATTCTCCCCAATCCCTCCCTCCCCACCAGAGGGAGATTCTGTCCCTGAAGCCTGCTCGGATCTGCTCCTCTGGGGCCACATGGCCAGGGCAGCGCAGGGGTGGGCTCTGCTGTCCGGAGCGTGATGGACCCCTGGGGATGGCTTTCCAGGGCTCTCTGGAATGGAAATCTCCTCCAGTGCGTTGGTGCGCGGCTTGCTCTGCTCCAGAATTTGTGGGGAGTTCTTTTTACAGGAAATTTCTGGGCTGTGGATTCGGAGCTAGCATACGTGAGTCTTTCTGCTCTGCCATCTTTGCTCCTCCCCCAGTGTTTACTTCTAATGACTCCCTTCTCCTATTTGCCCTCCCTTCTATCATGCCCCCACCCCACTTGTCCCCTTCTCCCCTACTTTCCTGTAGTGTAAGATAGATTTGCATACCAAACTGAGTGAGCATGTTATTGTCTCCTTAAGCCAAATGTGAAGAGAATAAGTTTCACTTTTTCCCTCTCACCACTCCCCTTTTCCCTCCATTGAAAAAGCTTTTTCTTGGCTCTTTTATGAGAGATAATTTTCCCCATTCCATTTCTTCCTTTCTCCTCCCAATATATTCCTCTCTCAGCCCTTAATATTTTTTTAGATATCATCCCTTCCTATTCCTATGCTCTCTGTCTACACACACACGTGTGTGTGTGTGTGTGTGTGTGTAATTCCTCCAACTACTCAAATACTGAGAAAAGTTTCAAGAGTAACAAATATTTTCTTTCCACAAAAGTACATAAACAATTCAACATTAGTAAGTTTCTTATGATTTCTCTTTCCTGTTTACCTTTTCATGCTTCTCTTGATTCAAATTTTCTATTCAGCTCTGATCTTTTCCTAGAGAATGCTTGAAAGTCTTCTATTTCATTGAAAGACCATTTTTCCCCTAAAGTATTATACTCAGTTTTGCTGGGGAGGTAATTCTTGATTTGAGTCCTAGTTCCTTTGACTTCTGGAATATCCTATTCCACGCCTTTCAGTCCCTTAATGTAGAATCTGCTAGATCTTGTGTCATCCTGATTGTATTTCCACAATACTTGAATTGTTTCTTCCTAGCTGCTTGCATTATTTTCTCCTTGACCTAGGAACGCTGGAATTTGGGTAAAATATTTCTAGTGGTTTCTTTTTTTGGATCTCTTTTAGGAGGTGATTGGTGGATTCTTTCAATATTTATTTTACCCTCTGGTTTTTGAACATCAGAGAAGTTTTCCTTGATAATTTCATGGAAGATAATGTCTAGGCTCTTTTTTTGATCATGGCTTTCAGGTAGTCCCATAATTTTTAAATTGTCTCTCCTGGATCTATTTTCCAGGTCAGTTGTTTTTCTAATGAGATATGTCACATGATCTTCTATTTTTTTCATTCTTTTGGTTTTGTTTCATAATTTCTTGGTTTCTTATAAAGTCTTTAGCTTCCATCTGCTCCACTGTAATTTTTAAAGAACTATTTTCTTCAGTGAGCTTTTGAACCTCCTTTTCCATTTCATTAATTCTACTTTTTAAAGCATTCCTCTCATTGATTTTTGAACCTCTTTTGCCAATTGTGTTAGCCTATTTTTCAAGGTGTTATTTTCTTCAGCATTTTTTTGGGTCTCCTGTAGCAAGGTGTTGACTTACTTTTCAAGATTTTCCTGCATTGCTCTCATTTCTCTTCCCAATTTTTCTTCCACCTCTCTTACTTGATTTTCAAAATCGTTTTTGAGTTCTTCCCTGGCCTGAGACCACTGCATATTTATTTTGGAGGTTTTGGATGCAGAAGCCTTGACTTCTATGTCTTCCTCTGATGGTAAGCATTGTTCTTCCTTGTCTGAAAGGATGGAATAAAATACCTATTGTCCAAGAAAGTAACCTTCTATAGTCTAATCAATTCCCCTTTTCTGGGCATTTGCTCAGCCAGTTACTTGACTTTTGAGTTCTTAGTCAAGAGTGGGGTACGCTCTGGGGAACCTGTAAGTTCTCAATTCTTCCAAGGTGGCACAATCAAGGGAGAGGAGTTTACTCCTTTCCTGGCCTGTGCAGTGGTCTGGGAGCTACTAAAGCTTTTCTGCCCAGGACCTGCAAGTAGAATTCCCTGTCCAGAGTTTCCACCAGCTCTACCATGCCAACCATCACTCTTCCTCACCCCAGGGCCATCACTCAGGGCTGAGACCCAGATCAGGGGCTCAATTCCCCCAAGGGCTTTAGGCCTAGGGCTCCAAAAATGGATGCTGCTTCCACTGCCTGGGGCCAGGGCTAAGGGAGGACCCTACTCCCTTCTCACCCAGGTGAAAAAGCTTTCTCACTGACCTTTGAAGCTGTCTTTGGCATTTGTGGGTTGAGTAATCTAGGATTGCCTGGGATTCTTCCCCCCAGGCCTGCTCTGGTCCTGTTCCTGCCAGTGCCCAGTGGCCAAGGCTGGGCTGGGCTCTGTGGACTGTACTCTGTGCCCTGTGTGATAGACCTTTCCTGTTGGACTTCCAGGCTACCTTGGACTGGAAATCTCTTTCACTCTGTTGTTTTGTGGCTTCTGCTGCTCTAGAATTTTTAGAATCAATTTTTACAGGTATTTTATGGGCTGTGGGAAAAGAACTAGAGTAGGTGTGTCTTTCTACTCCACCATCTTGGCTCTGCCCCCCCCCCCAAACTAATACTCTTAAAACACATATCTGACTCATAACAACCATTAGTCTTTCTTTGATAACTCCCAATAACTTAAAACAAACTCCTCAAACTAGTATTTCAAGTCCTCCACAACTTGTTTGCACTCATTTATCCAGTCTTATTTTATATTGCTACATTTCCTTTGCTCTGCTTTCAGATCAAACTGTCTTGCAGATTGTTCCTAAACACAATATTCTAGCTCCTGGTTCTTCATATGCCTTTGAACAAGCGACACTCTGTAGCCAGCATGTATTCTATCCTTACTTCTGTCAAAGAATCTCTTGTTTCCTTCAAACCACAACTCAAATAGCCTTCTCTTGAGTTTATATAAAACTTTTACCTTCTATATGAGACCTTTCATCATCTGTCAGTTATTAACATTTTTGTAATTATCATTCCTTATTATTATATCTATAGTACTTATGTGTATACATGTTGGAACTTTCAAATAAAATGAAAACTCCTTAAGGGAAGGGACTTATTCATTTTTTATCCTTTGCATCCCAAGTACCTAGATCAGTGCCTTGCATATGGAAGTTGCTTAATCAAACTTTGCTCAATTCAGTTCTTCAATCAATAAACATTAAATGCCTACTATATATCAACCACTGAGTTCAGCACCAGGGATACAGACAGTGATAAAAAACAGCCCCGCCATCAAGGAGCTTACTGCAATCCATCCCATATTTTTCAGTCTATCTCATCTTGAACACCTGACCTATTCAAAGTAATTCTGCTATTCCATTTTTAAAAATCCTTAAGTGCACAGGAGAATAAAAGGGAGAAACAGAATAAGTGTCAGTTCATTCCATTCTTATGTCATTATAGCAGCCCATCTGCAGTTATTAAAGTATATAGAGTCCTCATTCTGAATTATAGATCAGAGGCATAGTCTTTAACATCATTTAGCCATGATGCTAAACTCAAATGGAAATGAGGCCACTAAACCATACATAAGGATCTTTGCAGGCTATATATTGACTTTAAAAACCACATGTTAAAATCGTCTTCATTATGTAGTATTTTTATGTGTTTTGTTAAACATTTCCTAAGTGTATTTCAATTTGGTTCCAGCAGCACTCCGTAGTATTACACCTCTTTGACACCTCTGGCCCATTGTATAGATGGACATAAATGAACTATAATTCCATATCCTAAAATTAAAGCACATTTATGAAACACTTTAAGGTTTACAGAGCACTTTAAATACATTATCTCATTTGATTCTCAAAACAACCCTGTAAGATAAATACTAAAAGTGTTATTAGCCTCATCTTACCGAAGAAAAAACTGAAGCTCAGAAACATTGTGACTTACCCATGTTCATGTAACTAGTTAAATGTCAGAGGAAGGACTTGAACCCAGAATTCTCAATTCCAGACCTTCTTTTCACTTGTCATGAAAATTTTTTTTTGTCAGTCTTTTAGCCATTAGGTCAATACTGTTACTTATGAAGACATTCATTTTATTTTAAGAGACAGAAATCTTTTTATTATAAGTGAAAATCAGGAACCATTTATATTATCTGAAGCAAGTGAAAAGTACCTCCATGTGTTGTTGTGTTCTTTTTTTTCCTCTCCAACCTGGGAGTTGTTCTGAATACCTAAAGTAAAATCACAGTCATTAAGATTGCTTATACATTCAAACCCCTCAGTGTCAGTGAGAACTCCCAACAAAGTGGTAAAAAAAAAAAAAACAACTATGTATTTTAATGCATTTGGGCTTTTAAATCAGTCTGTCAAATCACTTGGGATTGGATATGTATTTGGTTTCACAGGAGTTATATGGAAGAATTAAAATCATGGGAATGTCATAGCAACTAAAACAGAAGGCCACTTAACATGATAGGTAGAATACTTTATGAAGAAGTTTTTAAAAGTTAAATATTGGGGCCAAATAATTTTCTTTGAAAACAGATCTCCTGGGGTAACTCAGTGGTGTGCTAGATAGAGCATTGGCACTGAAGTTGAAAGTTAAAATCTGGTCTCAGGTACATACTATCTGTGTGACCCTGGACAAGTCATTCAACCTTGAATGTCTCAAAAAAATAATGAATGAAAGAAAAGAAAAGAGAACTCTGAAATTTAATGGGAAGACAATGTAACCTACCTGAAAATGAGAATTGATTCATTTTCATTTTTATAATCCAACTGATATTTAGTACATAGGAGAAGCTTGATAAATGCTTGTTGATTCTTTGAATAATTTACTAAAAAAAGTTTGTGTGTAGCTTTTCTAATTTGTAGACTGTATCATTTATAGAAATGGGTAATATCATGTGAAAAAATTAACCTCATCACTTGGGACACAGGATTCCAGATTTAGAATTTCATTGTCATTTTATAGAAAAGAAACCTCAGACTCAGAAAGATTAAATTATTTGCCTGGGATTGTACAGGTATTACTCAAGGTGGGAATCAGGAAATGAGAAATTAACCCTGAAAGATGATTTTTTCTTTCTTTAGTGAAAATCCATATCTATGTGTTCATGGGGGTACTGAATGTATTAATATGCATGCTAAGATGATTTTTTTTCTTTAGTGAAAATCCATATCTATGTGTGCATGGGGATACTGAACGTATTAATATGCATGCTAGGAATGGGAGGACATAGTGTTGATTAATGCTGTTAAATGTTGTTATATATGGCACATAAGAATGATTTGGCATTGAGAAAACACAGAAAACAGTCCCCTCTTCACCTCATCCCCAAATATATCTAGTTAATTAATGATAGGCCAATTTGGAAGAAAACTTTTTTTCTAGTTAGAGTATGACTACATAAATGGCATAGATCAGTAACTCATCTGTAACAAAGACTGAGTCTCAGACTCTTAGAGAATTGCATTGATTCACTGAAAATTTAAGTGACTTATACCCAGTCACAAAGTGTCAAAGGCACCACCTGAACCCAGGTCTTCCTAACTTGAAGGTCATCATGTGGTCTTTCACCAAGCACTTGTCTTGAAAAAAAAAAAAAAAAAAAAACTTAAAATATTTGTATCAAAATTACATTATACCAATTTTGCATTTGAGTAACATCAGTTTGGTTCCTACTGCTCTAATGACTGGACTGAATTACTTATCTGTTCTTTAGCCAACTGTCTGCTTAGACTACTTCAAAGACAGGCAATAGGAAGCTGTCCTGTCTTGTTGAAATGCTTATGCTTTTGTGATTTCTAGTCAGTGACTTTGGGTGATAACTTCTCAGCCCTATCCAAGTAGTGGCATGTGGCCATTATTATTTCCCACTATGAACGAAGAAACAGCTTGCCAGAATATGACTTTAAATGATTAGGGTCAACAGCATTTGCTAATGAACACTCAAAATGCCCATTAGAAAACAGAGAGAGCATAGCAATAATTTTTTAAGTGCCTTGATTCTAGCTGAGTGCTTATGAATACAATCCGAAATGCAATTATCAGAAATAACAGTAATTAAATGGTTCTTATAAAGCTATGTAGAAGCACAGTGGAGTAGATAATTTGGAATAAGGAGACCTGGGTTCAAGTTTCATCTCTACCACTTAACCAGGCTTATGGTCCTGACCATAGTCTTTAACCTCAGTTTCCTTGTCTATAAAATAGGAATAATATCTACTGCACTACCTACCTCATGACATATTTACGATGAAATTTTTATTTTAACCCAATAGGAAATAAGAGTTATTATTTTTCTCTGAGTAGAAAAGTAATGTTCCACAGCTTATTTCATAAGTTAATAAGAGAGGCAATAAATCAATTCTGGAAACTTTGTGAAGATTTTTACTTTTGCAATAGGAAAGAAAGGATATGTGTTTTTTTAAAAAGGGAAGCTTAGCTATGGAAGAAAACAAGAAAAATTGCAAAAGGCTATAAAATTGAAGAATCTACAATTTCTGTGCCCATGATTTTCCACTGTCCCAGGAGATAACCCTGAAATTAGATGAAAATCATCAGAGGTGCTGTCTGTGACAAGTACTTGAGTTTTTATTAGCTGTCAAACAGCCATTTGTTCAACAGCAGTTCAAAATTGCTACAAGAGATATTGCTTCTCTCTCCCTCTGTCTCTCCCTCTCTCCCTCCCTCCCCCCATCTCTCTTTTTCTCTCTCTCCCCGAGTTTTAACACTAAAAAAAAGGAGAGGTGGGCAAAATGCACTGATAAAAATCAGTTTGTGATTATGTGATAGGTAAAGGATACCAGGCATTTATTGTCCCTCTTCTATTCTTTCAGAGAGATTAAAAATGTCCCTCCCACTTCTCTTTGTTTACAAGAATCCTCCCCATATCTCCAGGAGCCACTCCATTTCCACCTCCTCTATGAATACTCCCAACATCCTCCTTGCTTAATTTGTTGTTTTGTGGTGATGATGATAATGACAGACTCTTCTCCAAACTCCTATGATATTTTAGACTTGTTATTTAAAATTCAGTATGTATTCATTTTAGTGTTCATCTTTTCTCTATAAATTATCTCCAACAAGATTATGAATCTTCTGAGTTCTTTGAAAACATTATTTAGTACTGAATTATATGCCCTCTCAGGATCACTCACTCATAAAGTTCTGGAGCTGGGTCTACTTTTATAATATTCTGGGTGCTCTCTTTTCTTCTAAAACTAAGGGTTCAGAATTAAGTCAGTCACTTTTTTGCATCTTTTAGAACTTCACCATCATAGCCTTCAAATGAAAGAATCATTCCCTAAGCACTAACATTAAGACCCAGATCATTGAAAACTTTCCAACTAGATGTAGTTGGGGTAGGATGGAGAGGGAGCTGTTTTCTGTATACTAAATCACTCTTATGTTCCCTATATAATAGCATGTATTTACATCACACTTTTACATATATTATCTCATTTGATTTTCAAAACAACCCTGAGAAGGAGGTGCTATTATCATTTCCATTTCATAGGTGAGAAAACTGAGGCAGAAAAAGGGTAGGTGACTTGTCCAGGTTGACATAGTTAAGCAAGAGTCTGAGACAGGATTTGAACTCAGGTCTTTCTGAGTCCCAAGTCCAACTACACATCCAAGGAGAAAACTTTAAGCTTCTGGTGAGCCAAACTCCAAGGAATAAAAAATACTCTCAGTCAGAATGGAAGAGGGAAAGCAGGGATGAACCTGAGTTCTACCACAAACTCCTTCAGATACCTCTAAAAAGTGAAGCTGAATAAATTTTAGAGTGACAATCTACTAGGAGACAGAATGTGGCAAATTTTCAGCCCAAGACAGCCCAGAAAATTCATGGGAATGATCTGTTACACTGGGATGGGGGAGCACAGAGTGCAAAGGCTATACCAGCACAGGCGCTGCTATAACAGAATGGGAATGACCCTGGGCACACTGTGTAGATTCTCAAACCTCTCAGCACAGGACAGGAGTCCAGCCAAACTGAGTGAGAGAGAGGTACAAGGCTCAAAGCAACAGCAGCAGCCACTCCTAGGGCTGTGAGGCCACAGACTAAATGTTTGCAAGTCACTTACTTGAATTTCTGGGAGCCAAGATGGCAGAGTAAACTGTAAGTGCTCTCACTCTCCCCTTGTTGACCTTGAAAAACCCAGAGAATATATCCCCAGAAAAAATCCTGGAATAGTGGAGCCAGTAGAAGGGTAATAGTAGACTTTCAACTTGGGAGGCTAATGAGATTGACTGGAAGAGTACCTCTTGCTGTGGCTGAAGGGGACCAGTACACAACTGAAGGTGTCCCAGCAAACCTCAACTCAGATGACCAGGAGGAGATCCCGAATCCCAGGTAAGCACCATGGTGTGCCTTAGCACAGCCAGGGGGATTGGGCAGATACAAGCTGAGCCTGCCTGTGTTCTAGTTCAGCCCTAGTGAAGGAGGGGATGTCCTGCAGTCAGATTACCCCTCCCCTACACCTCACACCATGAGCTTCAATGGAACCCCAGGGAAACTCAGAAAGACTTTCCCTGGCCTCAGCCTTGGCATACACCAGCCATCTCAGCACCAGGTAAGCTGAAGCATTATATAGTTTCTAGCTGAAAGAACCAGAGGCCGCAACACACAAAATCAGTAAATAGGTCTCATGCTGTCAGAACAAGAAATGTGGGACAGAGTCCCCTGTGCCACAGAAGCAGAGATCCACTTTAAAAACCAAGAAAAAGGCAATCACTATGAGCAAGAATCAAATCAGAAAAGCAAAGACCATAGAATCCTCCTACAGGGAAAGGGAAGATCAAAATATGAATTCAGAATAAGACAGCATTGATAATATACCCACATTTGAAACCTCACAAAAGTTAACTGAAGTTAACTAAAAATTAGAATTGGGCAAGTAGAATCTAATGACTATGAGACATCAAGAATCAAACAAAATCTTGTCCAGCCTAATGCCATGGGCTGCTGGGTCCTCTTACGTATACTAAGTCTTTGGTGGCCAGCTGGATAAACATATGAGAGAAGAGACTGCCAGAGTGAAGCAGTGGTGTAGGCTTTACTACGGACACAAGATGCATGCAGGACGAGTTCTCCCTGTGGAAGCCCCCTTCTCAGGCTTTTCAGTCCCCAGTTAAGCTCTCCCAGCTGCATAGTATGCTTGTGGACAGCATGCTCTCAGTCCCTTAGCCAATTAACAAAACCTGCTCAGACCACGGACCAACCTCAAGGGTGGGATGCTCTCCCCAGCAAGTTCCCACTGAGAAGAGGTGGAAAAATAAGATAACTCAGGTCTCACTCCTCAATTCCCAGCTGTTCTCTGGGGTGCCTCATGAGAGCTCAGCGGGTAAGCCTTCACCTTTTCCTGACCCAAGACCATTCATGTGAGAACTTAGCTTGTGCCTTAACAAAATCTAAATAATAAAAAAATAGAAGAAAATGTAAAATATGTCACTGGAAAAACAACTCACCTGGAAAACAGATCCATAAGAGAAAATCTAAGAATTATTATTCTACCAAAAATTCATGATTTAAAAAAAGAGCCTAGACAATATCTTCCAATAAATAATCAAATAAAGTTTCCCTGAGGTCCTAGATCCAGAGGGCAGAATAGTCATCAAAAGAATCTAGTGATCACCTCCTGAAAGAGATCCCAAATTGAAAATGTAAAGGAATATTGTTGCCAAATTCCAGAATTATCAAAAACACTGCAAGCAGCCAGAAAGGAACAATTCAAATATCGAGGAACTATAGTCAGGATCACACAGGACCTTCAAACTTCTATATTAAAAGATCAGAGGGATTGGAATATCATATTCTGTAAGGCAAAGGTGCTTGGACTACAACAAAGGATCAATTACCCAGAAAAATTGAGCATAATCTTTCAGGCAAGGAGATGGATATTCAATGATATAAGGGATTTCCAGACCTTACTGATGAAAAGGCCAGAGCTCAACAGAAATTTTGATCTTCAAATACAAGACTCAGGAGAGGCATAAAAAAGTATGCAAGGAAAAAGGAAAAAAAAAAAACCTTGTTATTCAGTGTGGGCAAAGTATCTATATCCCTATATGGGAGGATGATACTTATTAATTTGAGAAATGTGTATTTATTATGACACTTAAAAGGGATATACATAGACAGAGGGAATGGGTAAAAATTAACTGATGTGATAATAAAAAGCATAATTAAAAGGTGGAAAGGGATTGCAGTGAGAGAAGAAGAAAGGAGCAGTCAGAAAAAGGTAAATTACACCACAGGAAGAAGCACCAAAGCATATTAGAGGGAAAGAAAGGAGGGAGATGAGGATTGTTTGAAGTTTTACTCTCATCATATTTGTTTCAAGGAGGGAACACCATATTCACTTAAATATAGAAATCTAACTTGCCCTACAGGCAGTAGGAGGAGAAAGGGGAAAGAAAAAGGAAGGGATAGATAGAAGGGAGGGAAGAAGTAGTAAGGGAAAAGGGAAATAAAAGGGAGAAGGGGATGATAGAAGAGAGGGAAGAGTAAGGGAGGCAGTGATCAAAAGTAAAACTTTTTTGAGGAGGGGAGTAGAGAAGGGAGAAATAAAAGCATAAATGGAGGGAAATAAGATAGAGAGGAAGACAGATAGTAATCATAACTGTGAATGTAAATGGAATGAACTCTCCCACAAAATGGAGGTGGATAGCAGAATGGATTAAAAACCATACTCCTATACTATGTTGTTTAAAAGGAACACATTTGAAACAGGGGGATACATACAGGGTAAAGGTTAAAGGCTGAAGAAGAATATATTATGCTTCAGCTGATGTAAAAAAAGCAGGGATAGTGAGCCTAATCTTAGACAAAACAGAAGGAAAAATTGATCTGATCAAAAGCAATAAGGAAGGAAACTATGTCCTGCTAAAAGGCACCATAGAAAAGGAAATAATATTACTAAACATATGTGCACCAAGTGGTATAGCATCCAAATTCTTAGAAGAGAAGTTAATGGAGTTACAGGAAGAAATAGACAGTAAAACTATACTAGTGTGGGACCTGAACCTCCCCCTCTCTGAACCTGATAAATCTAAACTCAAAATAAATAAGAACTTAAGGGGGTGCACAGAATTCTGGATAAGGCATATATGATAGACCTCTGGAGAAAACTGAATGAGGATAGAAAGGAAGATAAATTTTTCTCAATGGAATATGGCACATACACAAAAATTGTCCATGTATTAGAGCATAAAAACCTCACAATCCAGTGCATAAAGAAGATAGTTAGTTCATCCTTTTCAGATCATCATGCAATAAAAATATATTCAACAAAGGGCCTTGAAAAGATAGAACAAAAATTAATTGAAAACTAAATAACCTAATCCTAAAGAATGAGTGGGTCAAGCAAAAAATCATAGAAACAATAACTTCATCCAAGAGAATGATAATTATAAGACAACCTACTAAAACTTATGGGATGAAGCAAAAGTAGTTCTTAGGGGATGTTTTATATCTCTGAATGCTTCGATGAATAAAATAGAGAAAGAGAAGATCAATGAACTGGGCATGCAACTGAAAAAGCTAGAAAAAGAACAAATTGAAAATCCCCAATTAAATACCAAATTAGAAATACTGAAAACTGAAGGTGAGATTAATAACATTGAAATTAAGTAAACTATCAAATTAATAAATAAAACTAAGAGCTGGTTTTATGAAAAAAGTCAATAAAATGATAAAATCTTTGGTTAATTTGATTAAAAGAAAGTAGAAAACCAAATTACCAGTATGAAGAATGAAGAAGAAATTAAAACAATAATTAGAAATCACTTTTCCAACTGTATGCCCATAAATTTTACATTTTACATGAAATGGATGAATATTTACAAAAATGTAATACAAAAATAAAATATAATACTAAAATATAAATTGACCAGATTCACAGAAAAGGAAGTAATTAAATCACCCATCTCAGAAAAGAAATTGAGCAAGCCATCACTGAACTCCCTAGGAAAAAATCTCCAGAGTCAAGTGGATTTACAAGTGAATTCTATTAAACATTTAAAGAACAGTTAATTCTAATACTATATAGACTATTTGGGAAAATGGCAAACAAAGAGTCCTACCAATTTTTTTTTTTTATGATACAAATATTGTTCTGATACCTAAACTGGAAAGAGTCAATACTGAGACAGAAAATTATAGACCAATTTCCCTAATGAATATAGAAGCAAAAATTTAAATGATATTAGCAGAAAGATTACAGCAACTTATCACAAGAATCATATACTATGAGCAGGTAGGATTTCTACCAGGAATTCAGGGGTGGTTCAATATTAGGAAAAGAGCATAATTGATTATATCAACAACAAAACTAACAGAAAACACAAGATTATCTTAATAGATGCAGAAAAAGTTTTTGACAAAATACAACACCCATTCCTAATTAAAAACACTGGAAATTATAGGAATAAATGGAGCCTTTCTTAAAATAACAAGTAGTATCTACCTAAAACCATCATCAAGCATTATATGTAATGGGGATAAGCTAGATGCATTTCCATTAAGATCGGGGTGAAACAAGGATATCCACTATCACCAGAGTTATTCAATATGGTGCTAGAAATTTTAGTTTTAGCAATAAGAGAAGAAAAAGAAATTGAAGGAATTTGAATAGTCTAAGAAGAAACTAAGTTATCACTTGTTGCAGACTATATGATGACATACCTAGAGAATCCTAGTGAAACAAGTAGAAAGCTACTTGAAATAATAAACAACTTTGGCAAAGTTTCAGATTGCAAAATAAATCTGTGTAAATCATCTGCATTTCTACATATTACTAATATAGCCCATCAGCAAGGGATAGAAAGAGAAATTCCATTTAAAGTTATGGCAGACACTATAAAATATTTGGGAGTCTACCTGCCAAAACAAACTCAGGGACTATATGAACACAATTACAAAACACTATTCGCACAAATAAAGTCAGATCTAAGTTATTCAGTGCTATACCAATCAAATTACCAAAAAATTATTTTCTAGAGCTAGAAAAAATAATATCAAAATTCATCTAGAAGAAGAAAAGGTCTAGAATATGAAGGGAAGTAATGATGAAAATGCTAGGAAAGGTGGCCTAGCCATACCAGATCTCATATTGAATTATAAAGCAACAATCATCAAAACCACTTGGAACTTGGTAAGAAATAGAGGGGTAGCTCAACGGAACAGGATAGGCACACAAGACACAATTAGGTACACAAGTCAATGATTATAGCAGTCTACGATTTGATAAACCCAAGGACTCTAACTTCTGGGATAAGAACACTGATAAAAACTGATGGGAAAACTGAATAATAGTGTGGTAGAAACTGAGCATAGACCAATTCCTGACACTGTGTACCAGAATAAAGTTCAAATGGGTACACAATCCACATATAAAGGCTGATATATAAACAAATTAGGGGAGCAAGGCATTGTTTATTTGTCAGATTTATGGAGAAATTTATGACCAACATTAGAGAACATTATGAAATGCAAAAATGGATGATTTTGATTACATTAAATTGAAAAGTTTTTGCACAAACAAACCCGATGCAACCAAGATTATGAGGGAAGCAGAAAATTGGGAAAGAATTTTTATAACTAGTACCTGTGATAAAGGCCTCATTTCTAAAATATATAGAGAACTGAGTCAAATTTACAAGAATACAAGTCATTCTCCAATCGATAAATGGTCAAAGAATATGAAAAGGGAGTTTTCAGAGGAAGAAATTAAAGCTATCTATAGTCATATGAAAAAATGCTCTAAATCACTATTGATTAGAGAGATGTAATTCAAAACAACTCTGAGGTACCACATCACACCTATCAGATTGGCTAACATGACAAAACAGGAAGATGATAAATATTGGAGAAGATGTGAGAGAGTTGGAACACTAATTGGTGGAGTTGATGCAACCATTCTGGAGAGCAATTTGGAATTATGCCCAAAGGACTATAAAAATGTTCATATTTTTTGAACCAGTAATACCTCTTCTAGGGCTATATCCCAGAGAGATCATAAAAATGGTAAAAGGATGCATAGGTACAAAAATATTTTATAGCAGCTCTTTTTGTGGTAGCCAAGAACTGGAATATCAAGGGGATGCCCATCAATTGGGGAATGGCTGAGCAAGTTGTGATAGATGAATGTAATAGAATACCATTGTGCTATAAGTTGTGATAGATATCACATATCTATGTGATAGATATCACATATGCTATAAGAAATGATTAACAGAAGGACTTCAGAATGTATCAATAAGCACCCCAACATACACAGGAGCATCTGCTACCACAGATTCCTAGATCTGCATTCATAAAAGGAAAGCAACTTTCAAGGGGTAAACAATCACTTTAAACAAATACAAGTTACGGAGAAAATATTTCAGAGAAGATACAGTCAACAGACATGCTTCTAAAATGTCTGACCATTACAGTTTTCAGAGAGGGAAGCATAAAAGAGGGTTTTAGCTAGGGGTGGCAGGGGCTCCTTAGTCACTTCCCAGTCTCTCTGACTAAAGAAACACTTGTATATATACAAAACCACTGCCCTAATCAAGCTTTCCACAATGGGCCAGCCCATCAATGGGTGGGAAAGATCCTCCTTAATCACATTATTCAATCAGAGGCACTTTTAGAAAAACAAAAACAGCAAAAGATCCTATTTTACTTGCCATTACAGAGAAAAATCTGGAAAGACTTGTATGAACTGATACTGAGTGAAAAGAGCAGAACCAGGAGAACATTGTACACAGTAACAGCCACAGTGTGTGAGGACTATTTCTAATAGACTTAGGCCTTCACAGCAATGCAAAGACCTAAAATATTTCCAAAGGACTCAATGCCAAATGCCATCCACATCCAGAGTAAGAACTATAGAGTTGGAATGCAGAACGAAGCAGTATTTTTTCTCTTTTGTTATATTTTGTTTTGTTTTTTTCTCATGGTTTTTCCCATTAGTTTTATTTCTCCTATGCAAAATGACTAATGTGAAAATGTGTTTGATAAGAATGTATGTGTAGAAACCATGTAAGATTGCTTGTTGTCTTGGGGTGGGAGGTAAAAGAAATTTAAAATTTATGGAAGTGATTGTTGAAAACAGAAAACAAACTGATTTACAAAAAAAACCTCTCAAATTGCCTAGGGATCTATACTCAAACTGTGTTCTGCCACTTAACTGCATTGGCTCACTTCTTATTTACACCAAGCCATAATTATTCATCCCTCTGTCCTAAAAATGCACTTACTGTCCCATTATACGTATGTACTTGCATTACTAATGTCTTTATCTGCTTCCACCAACTCTTTATTCTCTGATACATTCATTTTCAAATATTCAGGGACCAACTTCAGACTATAACTAATCTACCATTTATCAGAATCTGGACAATGTCCAGAAGCTCCTTTATCGCCTAGGATATCAGTTACAAATTATTGGATGCTACTGGATGTCCTTTTGGTTTTCCACACAATAAAAGATGGTTGTTGATGAATATAATAGTGAGAGATGATCAAGGAATCATCTTCTGAACACCTCAAATATAAACAAATAATATTTATGCCCTTTAAGGCAACAGGAGGTAGAGAGCATAGCAGAGAGGACATAGGATGCCCAAGAACCTACTTTCAAATAAGACAATATATGGAAAATACATGGAAAATTTGAGAATGTGGACTATAATACAAAAAAATATTGTATGATAAAGAACTCTATGTGGAAAAGTATTGATACGTTAAGACTGAACTTTTACATTATAAAGCTTTATTAATATATGTAAAGTTAGCATATGCAAAGTTATTTACATCTACCCTATTGCAATGCATGCTCCTTGAGGGCAGGGACCAAGTTTTTTGCCTTTCTTTGTATCCTTTGCATTTTTCATAGTGTCTGGTACATAGTAGTAGCATAATAAATGCTTGTTGACAAACTGACATGAAATATTGCATTTTTTTATGAACCTGATTTTATTCCTATAAAGCAGAATAAGATTATATCATGCATTACATTCAGGCTATAGTCTGCAGTTATACATGAGGCAGCTACACACAGACACAGATTGCTTCCAATATCAGTTTTTTCAGTGAGCAAAATCAGGGTCTGAAATGGAATACTGGATGACTAGGTTCACAGGAGAAGAAATTAAACTGTGAAATTTAAAAAGTTTAGATGAATGCAATCTCTGGCTCTTTTTTCTCCCTCTTAATAAGAGAAGGAACATGACTATTATTTTTAGTGTCTTGTTTTTATTTTAAGTATATTATTTTCAATATTTTTTTTCAATATAGGCACCTATATTCTGAGACCATGACAGCTACATAAGCCAAGTTCTAGAAAGCACAGCATTCCAATTGTTCTCTGTTAATTCTAATGAATCCAAACTTCTAACCCAGTCTTGATGAAGCTGTGGAGCACCCAGTTTTCCTGGCTTTATTACTGTAATTTTAAAATATGTCTCAAGTGGCAAAAATATATTTTGAATGGAAAACTTTTAACTTTTTATTCAATTTGGCAAAACCAAGTTTATATCTGTATATTGAATGTTACTTATTCAACTAATGGCATTATCTGTTCAGCACTCAAACAAATCTAACTCCTCTGTGTAAGATAGTGGTGGCAGCTGGGAGCTGTCCATAGCTGAAACTCATTTAGAGCAAGGAGGATGGTGGGGATAAAAAATCCATATCAGGAGCAAAAAGTGATATGAATAGCCTTTTCATATTTAGGCAGACTGTATCTGAACTTGAAACAGAGGAGTGCATACATGCATATGCACACTTGAGCACACACACACACACACAATTCAGGCCAGTTTGGAATCTGATTTCTTGAACTGATCTTACGCCATTTTTTTTTACTGTCCACTTAAATCTGATGCATTAATGACCTATTATTTTAGAAGCTAGACATGCCTCTGCCTCTGGCTCCTATAAAACTGGTCCTTTTACTTTAAACAACCCATCACTTATCCATGACCTTTCATGGAATGAGATTTTATCTCTACAGACTGTCCTACCCATCTCAGATCAAACTGACAACATCACAACATCCCTAGCTAGTTCTCAGTCATGGTCTCTGTCTAGTCCCCATGTCATCTCTTTATCTCTGCCCTGTTACAAGTAAGAGAACTAGGGAAACCAGGATGCATGGCACATAAAATTTTTCTGTTAGTATTCTTAGTAATTAGAACAGTGACTTGCACATTACAGGGAAGAAGGACACATGGGAAGATTAAGACAGCTATTTCATTAGTGCAAGGAACTCCCTGTGAAGAAAGTTCTTTACCTAATTCAGATTGACAGCTATTCAGCAGTTTATAACCTCAGAGAGATCACTGGGGCATTGAGAGGCTAAGTGGCTTATCCACAGTTACATACCCCATGTGTATCCTAGACAAAGCTTGAACCTAGGTCTTCCTGACTCTGAGGTTAGCTCTCTTTCCACTATGCCACACTGTCAGTCAACAAGCATTTATTAAACACATAATATATTCCAGACACCAAGTGCTGGAATAAAAAGAAAGGCAAGAACATGGTTCCTACTTTCAAATTCTGACATTTTAATGGGAAAACCATATACAAATAGCTATGTACAGACAAGATAACCTGTGAAATTCAAAATTAATCTTAGAAAGAAAGCACTACCAGTTAGGAAGAGTATTACAAAAGTTGAGTTTTAAGATGAGTCCCTGATAAGGCCACGTAATGGATTTTTTTAATATAAGTAGTCAACATAGCATCAAAAATATTATAAGAAAAGTCGAAAGTAAAAATTACCTACAACTGAAATAATATTTATAAAGCACTTAAACCTTAAAGTGCTATGTAAGTGCTAGTTATTATTAATAGGGTACTTCAACTTTGCCCCACCTATATGAGGTTTCTGATGCTCCACAAAGCTAGTACATTTCTCCCATAGAGACAGAGATCTATAGGTACCTATATCTTGTGAGTACATAATTGTTTGTATGTTATCTCCCCATTATACAGAAAACTCCTTGAGACCTTTTGCTTTTCTTTGTATCCCCAGAATTTAGTAAAATACCTGGCATGTAATAGGTGCTTACTAAATATGTTGTGGTCAGACCAGTATGTTAAGAAGATCACTTTGATAAATGAGTGGAGAATGAACAGGAATGGGGAGAGACATAAGGCAGGCTATTGCAACAGTCCAGGTGTGAGGTGATGAGAATCTGCATAGTATGCTGGTCATATCAGAGGATGGAGGGGAGTGTATTTGAGAGATTCCATGAAGGTAGAATGACAAGGCTTGGAAACCAATTGGACATGGGAGCTGAAGTGACTTGTATGTGATATGGAGTTTATGAATCTGAATGAAGGGAAGATGGTGGTTTCCTTAACAATAAAATGGAAGCTAGGAGGGAAGTCCTTGGAAGTAATGCTAATGGACTATATTTTCAACATGTTGAATTTGAATGAGACATCCAGTTTGAAATTTCCAATAGGCAGATGGTGATGTGAGATCTTGGAGCTTAATGACATAATGTGGACTGAGCACATCTGATTATCCTTCAATTGCTACTCTGTTTCTGCATTGTTCAGTTTATTTGACTTCATTCACCTGTTTTGCCATGCCTCAATGTCCTCAACTCAGCTTCAGCCTTTGACTTTCACATTCTGTGTATTAAATTGACCTGAACTCTTATTGTTATTGGAGCAGCTAGATGGTACAATGGAATTACACGATTAACCTGGAGTCAGAAAGACTCACCTTCCTGAGTTCAAATCCGACCTCAGATACTTTGTGGCTGTGTGATCTTGGGCAAGTCACTTAATCCTGTTTGCCTTAAGTTCCTCGTCTGTAAATTAAGCCAGAGAAGGAAACTGCAAACTATGTTTGCCAAGAAACTCCCAAAAGGAGCCAGAAAGAGTCAGACCCAACACAACTTGATGTTCTTTCCTTTTCCCTTCATTCTCTCAAATACTCCGGTTTGTTATCAATCAGCCACATAACCATCATGGCTCTGCCTCAGAATCTTAGAGTTGGAAGAGTCCATCACTCCAGCCTGTACACTAGTATGACTACCCTCTAAATTATATTGAACAAACCTTTGCTTGAAGACCTCAAATGAAGGGAAACCTGCTACCTTCTGAGATAGCCCACGATACTTTATTTTCTAGAAAAAATGAAAGGGATTTGCCTGAAGTCATCAAATAATACTGTGGTCTAGCTACATCACTGTTTGATAACATTTCTCCAAAGTATGCTTGGGAAGGATTTGTGCTAGGAACAAGCCTGATTTGTTCAGGGCCCTGCAGTAAAGAGTAGATGTTGAAAAATAGGAGATACAAGTCATTCAAAAGTTAACAAAAGGGGGTTTACTTAAACATAACATAGAAAAGATATTTATATAGTACATACTACATGCCATGCACTGTGCTATTATCTCATCTGATCCCCACAACAGCCCTGGGAGGTAGGTACAGTTATTTTCTCCTTTTATAGATGAGGGCACTGAGACTAACAGGGGTTAACGTCTATGGATGAATTTGAACTCAGGTCTTCCTGACTCTTAGTCCAGTGTTTTATCCACTATGACACCTATATGCCCTAAACATGCGTAGTCAAGCAAACTAGATTTCCTCAGTTGAGAACTCTCTACTCATATCCTTATAATATCAATTGGGGAATGGCTTTTATTCTTGTATGTTTTAATGAATTCCTCATATCTTCTGGAAATTAGACCTTTATCATAGAAAAATTGATGCAAAGATTTTCTCCAGTAAATTGATTCCCTTTAAATCTTAGCTTTACTGGATTTGTTTGTACAAAACCTTTTTTTATTTAATCAGAATAATCATTTTATATGCTGTGATCCTTTTTATCTTCTTTTTTTGTCACAAATTTTCTTCTTTCTACTTTTCTCCTAAATAATTTTTCACCTTTCTCTAACTTATTTATGATATGACCTCATATGTAGGTTATTCTCCATTTGCAATGCATTCATCCATATTATCTTGGTATAAAGGTGTGAGGTATTGGTCAAAATCTAATTTGTTCCTTGCCGCTGTCCAATTCCAGAAGGTTTTTTCTCTTTTAATATCAAATCATGAATCCTTATCCCAGTAACTGGGCATCTTTGTCAAGTGCCATGCTATTAGATTTGCTTGCTTCTGTATGTTGCATACTTACTCTGTTCCAGTGATCAATCCTTCTATTTGTTAACCATTATAAAATTTTTTTTGTGAAAATTACAATTTTGCAGTATACTTTGAGATCTGGTTCTCTTAAGACAACTTTGTTTCAACTTATTTTATTATTTCTTTTGAAATTCTTGAACTTTTTTTTGCCACTACATGGATTCTGTTATTTTTCTAGTTCTGAAAATTATTCTTTTAAAAATTTGATTAATATTAAATTAATTAAGGTAGTATTGTCATTTTTATTATATTGACATCTTACCCAAGAGTAATTAATATTTTCCCAATTATTTTGGTGTGTCAATTTCCATGAACAATGACTTATTTATGTAATTCTTCTGTATATCTTGGTAGGTAGATGCCCACATATTTAATTCATTCTATAGTTATTTTAGATATTATATCTCTTTCTATCTCTATCTGATAGGTTTTATTGGTATTATATAAAAATGATAATGATTTGTATGGATTTATTATATATCCTATAGTTTTGCTAAATTCATTGTTTCAATTAATTTTTTAACTGACTTTCTAGGGTTCTTTAAATATACCCTTATATAATTGAGAGTGATAATTTTATTTCTTCTTTATATTTTCATATTCTCTCTTTTTCTTTCTTGTCTTATTCTACCTCCAGCATTTCTAGTACCATGTCAAATAGAACTAACGACAATGCATATATTTTGTTCATCCTTATTTTTATTGAAAATTATTCTAGTTTGCCACAACCTCTCCTTCCATTATATTTAATGCTATCTCTTGATTTTAGATATATACTATTTGTCATTTTAGGGAAGATTTCATTTATTCTATGCTTTCTAGTTTTTTAATGGAAATAGATGTATTTTCTCAAAAGCCTTTTCTATGGCTAATGATATGATCACATGATTTTTTGGTTTTACTGTTCATATGGTTAAATGTATAGTTTACAGAAGGAAAATTTCACATTTTACTTAGACATATTTAGATTAAATTGAAAAGTAATCAATGATAGTAGTGTCCCTGTCAATGCAATTCCATTTTTGCTTGATATGACCTGATTTGTCCTTGAACTAAATTGTTATTCTTTTCATTAACATCATATTTATATAATGCTTTAAAATTTATGTAGCATTTTTATAGAAAATCTCATTTGATTCTCAGAACAACCCTATGAAATAAGTGTTCTTCTTAACATTTTAAAAATATGGAAACTGAGACTCATTTTGGTTCAGTGATTTACCTAAGGTCATACAGCCAGCAATTGTACAAGATAAGATTTAAGTCTACGTCTTACTGACCCCAGATCCAGCACTTTATCCACTAGACTACACTCCCTCTAAATTAATCTGAAACAAATGATAGAAATGAAACAAATCCAAGAAAATATACATACAACTATGTCCAAATATAATATACTCAGGTTAAGTTGGAGATAATCAACAGAAGACAACACAGGTACCCTATCAGTCAACTCCATACCACCTATATGTAGAACCAGTTGTTACAGCAAATGAAGAAGTTTAAATGCTGTGGATAATGCTTACCCAGTATACCTCCTAGGGATGTACATATTGATTATGTGACTGATACTTGCATTGCCAGAGCTAGTTCAGTGTTTAGAAGGCTCCAAAGGAAAGTGTGAGAGAGAAATATTAACCTGACTCCCAAAACTGCAGTTCTACAAAGCTGTTTTGCTGACCTCGTTGTATGGCTGTGAAACCTAGACATTATATCAGCACCGGGCCAAGTAAATGAGTCACTTCCCTTTGAATTGCCTAGGAAGATTCTGAATATCACCTGGAAGGATAAGGTACTAGGCACTTTCTCAAACTAAACTGTGAAGCATTCAAACTCTGCTGCAGAAAGTACAACTCCAATGGGCTGGTCATGTTTGAATGCAAAACTTATGCTTACTTAAAACTCTTTTATGGAGAGGCTTGAGGCACGGACACCAACTAAAAGGCTATTGCAGTAGCATGAGGTAATGCGGATTTGTCCCAAGGTCGTAATAGTGACATAGGAGACAAGGGGATATAGATGAGAGAGGCGAAGGTAGAAATGATAGCATTTGGCTATTGATTCAATGTTGGGGGGCGAGGAGTGGAGAGGCAAGAAAAGTGAGGAGTTGAGAATGGCACCTAAGCCCAGGTGACTGGGAGAGAATGGGTCCTGTTGATAGTAATAGGAAAGTCAGAAGAGGGGATAACTTGGAAGGAAAGATAGTGAATTCAGTTATAGACATGTTGATTTTATAACATCCTTGGATATCCAGGTCAAGATGTTTTAATAGGCAAGTAGGACAGCTAGGCACAGTGAGTAGAGTGCTGGGCTTGGCGTCAGGAAGGCCTGAATTCAAATCCAGCCTCAGATACTTACTAGTTGTGTGACCCTGGTCAAATCTGCCTCAGTTTCCTCAAAGGCAATGGCAAAGTACTCTTACATCTTTGCCAGGAATGGGGTCAGGAAGCGTCAGACATAACAGAAATGACTGAACCATGGCAGTTAATGGTGCAAAACTGGAGATCAGAGGAGAAGTTAGTGCTAAGTAAAGTTGAGGATCATCAGCACACAGATCATTTGAATGGACAGTTGAACCTATGGGAGCTGATCAGACAACCAAGCAAAACTTAGACTTAGTATGTGGAAGAGTGTCCTGCCCCCTGAGAGATCCAGCAAAAGAGACATAGTCAACTCTCATAAATTCCTTTAGTATGTATAAAAATGCATGTCTCATTCTGTATTTTGTATCCATCATCTCCCTTTTAGGAGGTATAGTATGCTTCATCTTTAGTTCTCTTAAATAGCAGTTGGCACCTACAATACCTGTTTCATTTTTAGATAGATCTACTTGTTATGAAGTTTTTTTCCTTATGTGAAAGATATATGATTCCCATACAAGGAGCTCCCTTCACAAATGCTGATTGCAACCTACGACTTAGTAGACAAATCCCATCAGATTTATTACTTGAGCCATATAGAAGATACATGGCTTGCCCAGGAACACACAACTTACATGTGTCAGTGGTGTGATTTGAACCTGAGTCTTCTTGGTTTGGTTCCCAGAATTCTATGCATAATGCCACACTCATCTAATTTTCTTTATATAATTCTTCAGTTCACCTCTTATAGGTTTCCATCCTTATTCTTAATTCAGCTATCTGGGAACAAGATGTAGGAATCTAATCTCTCCTCTCTGTATGGAGAACTTTCCAGATTCAAAGAGGGCTGAGATGTTCCTCCAAAAACTCTTCTCCATTCTAACAGACATCCTCATATGGCATGAACTCATACCTTGTTGGCTAGTTGCATGGCCTTCTTCAGATACTCTTTATCTTACCAAAGTTCCCAGTTAAATGATTGCTGTTCACAATTTGCCCCTCAACATATATACTAAAGGATCTTGCCCGCTTAGTAGACAGACTTCACGTGACAGTACAAGAGACTAAAGGGTTAGGAGTCTTAGATCTATTTATATTATTATTTACCCTTTGAACAAGACTTATCTAGGATTTCTGTTTTTCTGGACTTTTTTCTCCTTAAATGTTAGCCTACAAAGCCTGAGTATTGGGATAAAGTCTGCAACAATGAGATTTCTAAGGGAAGAGTCCATCGGTGAGCATCAGAGTCATCCTCCTAACAGTTCAGCTACAGTGAAGCAGTCACGTGCTGAGTGAACCCAAATGACATCAATGTGTTGAGTGCAATTGTATGTGAGACACAGGGACAAAAAAAACCACTTTGAGGAGATGCTGAAGCACAATTTGGAGAAATGTAACATCTCCGTTAGTAGTGGAGAGGGATCAGCAGCAGACAGGGAATGTTGGCCTGCAGCAATCAGTGAAGGTGAGACTTAGTATGTGGAAGAGTGTCCTGCCCCCTGAGAGGCTAAGAGACAGATCCTCAAACAGTGAGAGATGGCAAAATCGTGGTCTATAGGAAACACCCCATACTGTCGGTATAAAGGGGGCTACAGAGATTTTTGATCCATTCAGACCACACTTAGATAAAAAGGTCCAATTTTATATATTCTTCTGAGAGCAAAAAGATTGTAACTAAAACAAAAAGAATGAAAAGAGGTAGAGAGAGAATAGTTATAGGTGAAATTCTCATAAAAGTTTTATCCAAGTAAGAATGACAAGATTAATATGTACAGTCATTTCTTCGTTTATAAAAGGAAAATAAAATTGTTCTATATATGTGTGTGTGTCATTTCCTATATATCTATATCTATCTAAATATATCTTGTTCTTTAATTTTTTTATTCATGATTTCTCTGGGATTGAGTATTATATTTTCATTTTGAATTGGTAATATTTAAATAAGACTCAAATAAAGGAATAGAGTTTCAAAAATAGGAATAATTCTGAATTAATCTAATTTTAAGTGTTCCAAATTACACATACCCATATGCGCGCACGTGCGCACACACACACACACACACACACACACACACACACACGCACGCACTCCATATACTTCCAGTTTGGTTGATTTTTTAAAAATTACTCAATAAGTGATTTTTTATCACTTGATAAGTCTTAAAAATTTAACAACAAATTTTTGAATATTTATGGTCAAATTTGAGATGTAGAAATTCCTGTTACTAAAGTTAATTCAAAGGAGGCTGTATAGTGAAAGTATTCTTAGATTCAGAAGATACAGTTACAAATCTGTCTCTGCTATATTATAGCTATGTTTCTTTTTTTGTAAAACTCAATACTTGTGATGCTTAGGTCATAGTGATGTTCCAAAGATCAAATTAGATAAATGTATATGAATAATTTAGTCACTATGGAGTACTATATAAATCTGAGTTGCTTGTATTATAAACTAGAACTGCTATTTAATCAATATTGGAAATTCCTAATATGGAAATTCACTCCACAAGTACAGATTGGCAACTTGTCTGAATCTGCCATCAGATCAAGTACTGATCAAGAAATCCAAAGAGAAAAATCTTAAAGCTGCCTCCACCAGCCCAAGATTACATAGAAAGACAACTCGAAGGGCTGTGGGCCCTTCTACTATGAAAAAAATTCAGTGCAAACACTCTGACAAACAGAAGCTTCAACAGGGATGATCCAAGGGCACTGTCTGAAACCCAGAATGCCCTGATCACTCTGATCGTAGATGAATGGCTAGAAGCTGGCAGCATTCTACACACAAGGCAATCCATATATATGAAGCAATCTGACAAGAGGTGCTCCAGAGAGCAATGAACACAAATTATCCAGTATTCTGAGTGCTGATACACCAGGAAAAGTCAAAGTTAGTGGCAGGAACCTAAGAAACTGAGCAACAAACATGTCCTAACCATCCCATAAAAGAGGGCAGGACAGAACAGAGCCTAGCCAAAGTCCCAAATAAAGAACTGAGTCTTGGAGATACGAATAAAAAGAGGACACAAAATGCTATAAAGAAATATTATAAATCAAAAGATAGTCAAAGGAAGAATATAAGTTCACAAGAATTACAAGGAGAAAATCACTGGGGTGGAAGTGGGAGTAGCAAATGACTTGGCCACAAGGATTACAAGAATACCTAGAAGAACTAGAAGGAAGAGAAAAAAAAAAATAGAATTGGAAGGAGGATATGTAGGTAGTTTAGAAAAGAAGGTTTAAAAAAAACCTTTCAACAAGGGACTCCCTGAAACAGTCAATGACACTCAAAGACTATGAGAAAAATTAGATCAACGAATATGCACTAGCTTAAAGAAAAAAGAAAAAAACAGTTGGAACACTGAGGAATTGCAGTCTGTATCGCATAAGCCTTGGCAAATGCTACTATGGATGAAAGAAAATATATTATAGCAAAGAATAACTTACCCTACAAAAATCCTCTGGGGGAGTTAATCCTCTGGGGGAGAAAATAACCTTTTGTGAAACAGAGGACTTTCAAGTATTCTAGATGGGAAAAAAAAGAGCTGAATTGAAACTTTAAAACACAAAAACAGGAGTCAAGAGAAATCTTGAAGGGTAAATACATTTGGAAAGAACTAAAACATGATAAAATATATACTTTCTTATAGGGAGAGAAAAGTCAAATAACCTTTCAGTATGCTAAAATTTTCCAGACTCAAAGTTGAGTAAAACCAATCAATCAAGCATTTAGTAAGGGACTACTATATGCTAGATACACACTGTGCTAAGTCAAGGGTCTGATGGCATTTTTGTGCACTTTTGCTGAGAGACAATTAAAAGAAATATGTCAAAGAAGAGAAGAGGGAGAAGAGACGAGAACTCCTATTTTCCAAAGTTGAGGTTAATGAGAAGCATATGCATACATGGAAGAAGTCATACTGAGTCATCACATGAATGCCAATCTTATCTGAACAGGAGAAAGGCTTGCTGAATAGTATATACACAGACTTTGTCATAGAAATAAATACATGACTCTTGGCAGAGAAATGGGAAAAGTATGGATAAGAGAGAAAAAGATTTATCAGATAGGGTGGAATCGGGAAAGAGGAGTCATAAATTTCAGTGCTGGAAGGTGGATAAGAAAAGGTAAGAGAGTAAAAATCTGTGATCAAGATCTGGATGAGAAAAAGAATGAAGGAGCATTGAAAAGGTTGCAGATTTCTTCAATTATAAATCCCTATTGACAGTCACCTTTCTTTTCTTCCATTGCCTTTTTCTTCCAAAAGAGGGCTGTAAGAGGCTAAGGGGTGGGGGGAGGGATGAAGATATGGTAAAGGGGCTCCTTTAGCCTTTCTTTTTATTCCCAGTGATTACCAGTGTTTTGCACATAACAAATGCTCAGTTATTACTTATTGATTGACTAAATAACTTGATGGAATCACAAAATTAACAATTCTAACCATGAATGGGAATGGGAAGAATGTTCACCTATAAAATGAAAGAGGATAGTAGATAGATTCAAAATCATAATCCAACATTATGTGTTTATAAGAACAAAGTTTCCCATAGAGTTAAAATAAGAGGACAGAAAGTAACTTATTCTGTTTCCCATGCACCCCCAAAAGTAGGTATAATAATTATATTCCTATTACATGAGGCAACTGGAAAACAGATATTGTTAAAAAAGAAAAAATAAAGAACTCACATTATATTTAAAGGCATCATAGAGGATAAAATAATTTTGTATGCATCCAATGGCATTGCATCTAAGTATGTAAAGGAAAAGTTAATTAAATTGTAGCAAGAAATAGAACATAAAACTATAGCACTTGGGATTCAATGTGCCATTTTCAGACCTAGACAAATCCGATAAAAATATCGGGAAAGAAAATAAGAGTTTTAGAAAAGTTGGATGTGATATTAATGATTACTAAATGGGAATTAAAAAGGAATGCACATATATCTCAGCTGATCAGCAAACCTTTCTCAAAAATTAACCATGTATAATGGCATAAAAACATGGTTAATAAATATAGTAACCCAGAAATAACAAACACATCGTTTACTAAGCATAACACAATAAAAAATATAACCAGGAGACTAAGTTTGCATGAAAGCAAACTTAAATGGAGACTGAGCAATTTAAATCTAAACAATTGGTAGGACTCAAAGAACAAATTATAGGAATAAAAGATAACTAAATTGAGACTGATGCAAGAAAAACAGTCCTCAAGGGAAAGTGTATTGCTAAGGACTTTCATCAACAAAAGAGCTAAATAAACTGAGCATGAAACTAACTAAATAAATAATGACAACCAAACATCAAAATAGAAATTCTGAAAAATCAAAGAAAAGATTAACATGTTTTAAAATTGAATCAATAAATCCAAGAGCTATTTCATAGGGGAAGAAACTAATAAAATAAACTATTAATCAATCTGGTTAAAATAGATTTATTGATTTTTAAAAATGAAATATCAGATTACCAGTATGAAAAATGATAAAGAATTCACAACACGTAATGAAGCAGTAAAAAGATTTATTAGAAACCATTTTGCCCATTTACAGGTCAGTGAAACTAAATTAAATGAAATGATCAAAAAGTTACACAAATATAAAATATCCTGATTGACAGAATAGGAAATACAGAATGTAAACACCTTAGAAAAATAAGTTGAATGAGCCCTAAATGAGTTCCCAAACACAGAATTCTGAGGACCAAATAGATTTCCAAGTGAATTACTTCAAACACTCAAATAACAATGAATTCTAGTTTTACATAAAATTTTTAAATGTGGAAAGAATGGATCCTACCAAGTTCTTTCTATGGTATTAATATGATTTTGGTTCCTAAATGAAGGGAAGGTAAAGCAGACAAAGGAGACTACAGACCAATATCCCTAATGAAAATAGTGACACAAAAATAATTAATAAATCTTAGAAAAGAGACTAAAGCAACATTTAAAAATACTATACACCACAACAAGGTTGCATTCATAGTAAGAAAATATAAACATAATAGATCATATTAATAATAAAAATAATAAAAATGTCATATGGCATGATCATGTCAATAAATTCAAACAAAGCTACTGACAAAATATAATACTTCTGCTTTAAAACAGTAAAAAAAAAATAGAACAAAAATAAATGAACTTTGCTCTTATTTGGTAAGTATTATCTATCTAAAACCAAGAGTCAGCATTATATGTAATGGAATAAGACTAGGTCTTTCTGTGGTCTTAAAATGTATAGACTTTAAGATATGAGACTTGACTTTAAACGAATGAAGGAAGTCATCCAGGAAAATTCTGACTCAAGAAGAATCTCTCTCCCAGGAAAAGGGAAAGGAATTTATTTTACATTTATGTAACATTTATATAACACCTCCTTTGTGCCAGGTACTATTCTATTAAATAAATGTTATTTCATTTGATGCTCACAACAACCCTATGACATAGGTGCTATTATTTTCCCCATTTTACAATTCAGGAAACTGAGGCAAACAGCACTTAAGTTACTTGCTCATGGTCACACATCTTTTAAATGTCTAAGGTCAAATTTTTAATTCTTGTTCTTCCTGTTTCCAAGACTAGTACTCTATCCATTTGCCACCAGCTGATTCTTAGGTTTCCTACTAAAATAACTGCAAAAAAGATAGCCTAAAGTAGAACTATCTGCTATCGATTTTCTGTCTCACAATTTTGTTGTGGGTGAAGAATAGTTTCTATTGATACAACTAAAAGCCCTGTCTTTTTCCTCCCTATTTCCTTGTATAAAACCTGAGGGGAATCTATAATTAAATTATTTTTCAGTGTATATTTACATAGTCCCTGCCTTCAAGGAGCTTAGTATTTAATTAAAAGAGGTGATATATTAGATAGATAGATAGATAGATAGATAGATAGATAGATAGATAGATGATATAGATATAAATGTGTCTGAAAAGGTTTAATTCTTCCAGAATCTAAAATCATCAATTTGGACTGAGATTTTATTTCCATGACTTATAGCTCATATATGTCTATAAAAGGGTTTGTAGACTACAAAGTGCTCTCTCACAGTCACCTGTGAGGTAGGTAATGCAATCATTATTCACCTCCATTTTACATGTGAGAAAACTCAGGGTGGGAGAGGGCTATATAATTTTCCTACACCTAATTGGCTAGTGTTAAAGCCCAATAGAAAACCCAGGTCACAAGGTTCCAAGTCTGGTGTTCTTTCCACTGTACTATTGCTTTTCCTAATATATATGGCCTTAGGTATGTGGGCTTTCAAAGCCTAGGGTTTCATAAAGAAGATCTATTTAATATATACACAAAGAAGGAAATGTTATAGCCATCCAAAATGAGACCGAATCTCCTTTAAAAGTATTTAAATGCGTAGTAGCAAGGGATGATGTAAAATGAAGCTAACATGAAGGTTCAGCTAGAGACCCAGTTCACCATGGGTGCCATCTGCCTGGAACCCACATCTCTAAAAAATCACACCCATCCATTTTGAGTTTCATTTCTCCTGTGGCTGAGATTACAATCTATCATTTAGAGGGAATCTGACACCAAGAGAAAAGCAAGTATATAAAAAGGAATTGGAACTGATGCAGAAAAGAAAAGTAAAAATAGGTTGTATGCCTCTGTTCGTTAAAATGACATAGTTGGGAGTCAGGAAGACAGTCAAGACAAGAGCTAACTTTTTTTTTCTGTCATTTTTATCATCAGGTGGCTTATAGTGGGAAGGAAATGGAAAACATGTTGAAAGATAATCATATCTTTTAGGACATTGTGTTTTATGATCCTTCCTCCCTACTCTATGCTGAACATTGTGTTTGCTAAGATACCTATGTGTTTAAAACTAAGTCCATGTCTGCTCAAAAGACGATAGCAATTCTCCCCAACAGTATAATTTCTGGTATTATGTTGGAAAAATTAGCTACAAACTGGTCTTTTTTGTGTCATTTTGAGATATTAAAAATTGTGCATGTACTGGAGAAGGAAATAGCAAAAATACTGGAGGTATTTTTGTGAAGAAAACCCCATGGACAACATTGATATGTTATGATTGATGGGGTCACGAAGAGTCAGAAACGGTTGAAATACAAAAGGTTATGAGAGATTTATATGGAAGAAGGTATGGAAGACACATCCAAAGAGGCAATTTGGTTTAGCCCATAAGGTCCAGCCATGGAGTCAGTAATACCTAGGTTCAGTCCCTGCCTCTGACAGATAATAGCTTTTTGATCATGGGCAAGTGACTTCTAGACATAGAGACAAAACCCTAAGTTACAATGAATTCATAATGGTAGAAGTTCTTGAGAGCAAAGCAGTTATAGGTTCAGACCCACAGCCCCAGACCGAGAGACAGAGGAACAAAAACAGAGAATTATTTACTAAATAAATATATTTAGTGAGTATAAAACTGAAAGGCAAGAAAGTTCCAGCTTGACCATCAACAATAACCATGAGCAAGAGTCTTACATTTTGGGACTCCTTTTTCTCAAATGTCAAATTAGATTTGGAGTTATTCTCTAAATTCTTTCCTTTGCAAAATTCTATTATCCTACGTGTCCTGCAGATTTGGTATAATGAACAACAGGAAAGATATTAATTATTATGAAGAAAATGAATAGATTATTTGTATGTTCAACTTTCCACAGAAGCTTTAAATTAACAAATGCTCTTGAAATTCAATGTGTGGGTATTTTTTGAAACATGATTTCTTTCCTCAAATATCCCAACACATTTCCTAAAGAATCTACCCCCCCCAAAAAAAAAGTCAATTTAATTCTCAATTTCATCTTTTCAGGTTTTAAATTACATATATTTCTGTTGTCATTTCTTTAGTGGTAAAAAAACAAAAAAACTTATATAGGCTTTTCCACATGGCCCCTTACTTGAAAGAAAATACTTCCTGACACCAAGCAGCAATCATGCTCATATGTCCCGACGGATGACAAGAGTGTTACTTCCCCTAAAATTCTGTCCAGGTACCTGCTTTGTATTCTTAGTATTCCATAAGTGGTCAGTGACACTTCTAGGTACAGTATTTTATCTTTGTAGTAGATTGGTCAAATAGAAGCATTGACTATTGTGGTCAGATTATAATATGGTCAGATTAACCATATGTATGAAGAATTGCTAGAAAACAATTGAGCATTTATAAGCACCTTAGTATATGGCAGACATAGTGCTAAGGAATGTTCATTAGAACAAAAAAGCAGTGTGTGTGTGTGTGTGTGTGTGTGTGCGCACACGCGCGCACATGTGCAAGTGCATGCACGAGCAAAACTATTGGGAGTGAGGGGAAGCTTTAAAGGGTAATCCTTCCCTAAAGGAGATCTCAATATAATGTGTGAGACAATTGCAAACAACTATATACAAACAAGATATATATAGGATAACTTTGAGATAATCACATAGGGAAGGCACTAGTATTAAGAGAGACCATGAAAGATTACAAAAGAGAGGGACTTTAGTTGAGACTTAAAGGAAGCCAGAAAAGCTAGGAGGCAGAGAGAAGGAGGGAGAGCATTCCAGCCATAAGGGAAAAGTCAATAAAAATTCCTGAATAGATAGATGGAGTGTTTTGTGTGAGGAATGAACAAGGAAACCAGTGTCATTGGATCATGGAGTACATGGAGAAATCCCAAAACTTTTAGTGTAATGTAATTAATCTTTAAAGTTCCTGCATAATCTTTTTCTGATAATCACTCCTGGTGAAAAACTTTATCTCCTGAAATTCAAGGTGATGGTGATATAGCCCATTTGAATTTCCTCCACTCTTATCATCTGGAGTTTCTTCAGAATGCGGTCTATTTTGTCGTGCTCTTATGTAAGATGAACGATTACCTATCAAAATTACATTTTCAATATATAAAAGAAGAGTGAAGTATAAAAAAGCCACAAAGATAGAAAGGAGGTATTTTATTAAGGACTTTAAAAGGCAAAAAGAAGGTTCTATATTTAATTCTGAAGGAATTATGGAGCCACTAGGGTTTATCAAATAGAAAAGTGACAAACTCAATCCTGCACTTTAGGAAAACAACTTTGATAATTGTATTTAATTAAATGTTAAACTCTTTTGCTTAATTTTTCTTTGATCCTTTAATGAATCTGTTCTTTCTTCTATATGAAACTTTCTCCAACAATGTAGATCACAGCCCATCCATCCCTGACCATCCAATGTGACACCTATTAAGGCTCTCCTGAAGTTTCGCTACAAGTCCATTCAATGTAATGAAGGCCTTCTTCTAGAGTTCTGAACATGGTGATACTCTTAATAGCTGCCTACTAGTTATCCTTCATTTTCTCTATGTGACCAGTACAGTTTCTTATCTCTAGTGATATCCTCTATATCAGGAAGCAAAGAGATAGAGTGCTATACTTCAAGTCAAGAAGACCTGAGTTCAGATCCTGCCTTAGACATCAGCTAGGTATGTTTCCCGTGTGGTTAAATAATAATACCTACTTCACAGTGTTGTTATGAGGCTCAAATGAGATAAGATGTAAAGCATGTTGTAAATCTTAATATGAGCTTGGACAGATTGGAAGAGAGTAGAAGAAAGGAAGGGCCTGGCATACTATGGTCCATGGGGTCATAAAGAGTTGGTCATGATTGAATAACTGAAAAGTAATAAAGCTATTTTTAAAAATATTATTTTGCTACTTCTCTCATGTAATTATTTGCTATCAATATGTTGTAACCGACTTATATGCTCTACCTGTATCTTACCTCCTCTTTGGGTGATTCCCAAAGTTGATCCTTTGGAGATTAACATTCCATGACCACAAACAGATGATGATTTACAACAGGAAAGAAATCCTCTGAAGTCCTCCATCCATGTCTTGAATAAACACATCAAATGGACAGTAAGCTGGGTGCAGAGTCCCATTGGAAGAGTGGATTTCTCTTCTTGTTTTTACCTTATGCTTTTCCTTCTTAATAGCATTATTCTCCTAGTTATACTGTGTGTGTGGTTGTCAGTCATGGATTATCACATTCTCTGAAAAAATGAAAGTTTTTTACTCATCCTTTGACTATTTCTCCTATTGCCTACAAAGTTCTAAAGTTTTTTTCATTGGTGAGGATGTCACAAATGACATCTAATTAAATATTTCTGATCATCTTATTCTCGTACTGTGAAAAAGTAGCTCTTCATTGCCTATCAAATAAAACACCAAATTCCTTTACCGATAGTATTAAAGAAATCCACAATCTGCTTACAAATTCCTTGTCCAGTCTCATCACATCTATTTTCATGAACTTCATTACAGTCAAACTGGGCTATTGACCAATTCCTGAAGCCATACCATCAAATCTCCACCTTCAGATTTCTCTCACAATTGTATAATGTCACATCTGGAAGGGACCTCAAACCACACTTTCTGTACGAGGCTATTCCCAGTCCCTTAATGTTTAATGCTGTTAATGCCTTTTTCATTTTCAGACTATTTTCTACATACTCTGTATTTACCTGGTATGTACATGTTGTCTTTAGAACATATTTTCCCTCACAACAGGGACTGTGTGTATGTGTATATGTGTGTGTGTGTGTGTGTGAGAGTGAGTGAGAGAGAGAGAGAGAGAGAGAGTGTGTGAGAGAGAGAGAGAGAGAACACATTTTGCCTTTCTTTGTATCCCATGCTTAGCAGCATAGCCTGGCATATATGAGTACTTAATAAATGCTTATTGACGAATCTTAGGGATGATCTAGTTGAGCCCTCTCATTTTATAGATAAGGAGAACAAGGATCTGGGAGATGCAATAACTTGTCTAAGGTCATACAGCTAGTTACTGGAAGAAATAATGCCAGGTCATCTGACTTCAAGTCCATCTTTCTACTATACAGCATTCCTATTAAAAGACCACAATCTTTAGGGTATAACTTGGTTTTTACCATATCAGTTAAACCTTTCCTGATTCCCCCATATCTAGAAGTAATTCTCCTCACCTCTCTCATTATATTTTGTACTTGTCCTCTACATTCATCATGTTATAATTTGTATTATAGTTATTTATATACTTGTCTTCTTTTCTGTATTATATTATTGACTTACCAAGTATAGGGACCATATCTTATTCATCTTTATATCCCACAAATATCTCAGCATATTGGAATCGGGATATGGAGGTTTGAATCTGGGCTAAAACATTTACTAGCTATATGATCGTGGAAAGACAGCCTCTTACAACTTCAGTTTTCTCACCTATAAAATGGTCAAAATAAAATTATGGACAAGGATGTGGAAGGTAAATAAATACATAAAGAAGTTGTTGATTATTAGAAGCTAGTCATCCTACTCATTTTATTTTCTCCTCTTCCTTAAACTCTGCCATAAATTTGACCCTAATCTATAGCCCTCAACCCGTAGCCTCCCACAACAGCCACATTTATGAATTCCTTATTCTCATATATATACATAGCCTCATAAGAGCTTATAATTTTGGAACTTATCATTTTTTCCAGTTTATGTGAACCATGATGAATATTAGTGGCACTGCAACCTATGAGTTTTGAAATCAAGTCTTAATTTTTATAAAGAGGAAGATAAAGCCTCAGGAGGTTAAACGTAAAAGAATGGTAGAACTAAGAAATCCAGGTGCTCTGGCTCCAAATAGTTCTTTTCTCTTCATTATACTACAGGTTGTTGTATTTATCCTTTATTTTCAAAGAGGACCATGACATTAGAGAAATGATGACATGACTTGCACTTGACTGTTTTGAGTGAGGAAGGGATGTCCAAGGTCATTAGCCTCACTTTCTCCTCCTAAGCCATCTGGAGCCTGGGATCAGATATTCATCTGGATGACTGGAGATGGTCCAGAATGCAATGAGAGACCTTGGTCTTTTAGATTAAAGCCTTTTCAGGGACTCGCTTAAAGTAAGATGATGTCCATTCAGTGAATAGTTCTTTTTAAAAAGTAGTCAGGGGATGACCTCTTTAAATAAAAAAGAAAAATAAATAAATGAATCAAGTTGGGAGGGGCAGGAGCTTTAAGGTTGTTGTGTAGACCTGAAAGAGTTACTATTGACATTCATTCTAATCCAGGAGGGTCCAAAAACAGCCAATGAGTGGCATACAGAACTTCTACTTCAACCCCTGTGTTAAGGAGTCAAGAACTTGTTTTTCCAAACATGTTGCCAATATCATGAATTATGGTCATATGACTTTCTATATGTATTGCAGGCTGGGAATCTCACATCTATGAGGAAATTTACTTGGTTGGAGGACTACTAGATCTCTTTAGTATTTCAAGTCGATTAGGAGAGTGAATCAAAGACAATCCTGACAATTACAGTAGAACCCTTGTGTCAAGAGATCTTTAAAATATAGACCCATGTATCAATAGAACCATGGAATCATAGACTAAAGAAACCCATAAAGATAGTCTTATGAAACAAAATGTCAATGAAACTCCTAGTCTATATACCATAGCCCAACAAAAAGAGAACATCTTTTTCTTTTAATGCACTCCTAGCACTTGTGATAAATGGCTAGATGAAATGTAATGGAGTAGTGACAGTGGAATATTTTTTTAAGTAGAAGAGACAGGGATAAAATGGAGACCAAAGGAGGACAATTTCCATTTTTAGTACCTCCCATACTTAGCTTCCTCTGGGAATCCATGAGCATTGACTCTGGGTTTGTGGCCAATGTCCTATGGTTGTGTAGTCAACCAAAAAGGTTGACTATAAATCTAGCTAATCTATTGGCCATATTCACATCAAAAGAGATGAGGGAAATATTGGATTTACAACCTAAAGCATTAAAGGAGGACATGTAACTCAGAAGCTGCAGCTGACCAAGTCTTATTTTACTAAATTTTGTTAATAGAATCCATGGTCCTTTTCTCCTCTCTACATCTTAACTAAGAGAAAAATCAAGTCCATCTTCTGAACAGACATAGTTTCATCAATGAAAGTATATTTGGGGGGAGGGGATCAAATATTATCCATTCCACACATTATGACTATGGTATAGTTTATAAAGATAATCAGTTAAGATACTGTGTACTGGTGGTACAAAACCAAAAAATGAAACCATCCTTGCTGTCAAGAAACTTAAATCCAGTGTCTTGATCAACCCAGAGGGATTATTTAAGGAGTACACGAATTAGATCAGCATGTCTGAAGTGACAAGGTCTACACAAACAAAACAAACAGCCAAAAAAGATGATATCTGATGAATTTGATGACTGCAAATAGCCAATCTAAATAATGTAGCTCAAAGACTGTATTTTTAATTTAGTAGTAGGATTTGACACTACAATTATTTGTATAATTGGTTACTCTTTGCTATATTATAATGTTCATGGCCAGTCAATGATTATGATTTTATATATATATATATATATATATATATATATATATATGTGTGTGTGTGTGTGTGTGTGTGTGTGTGTGTGTGTGTGTGTATACATACAGCTATAGATATTCTTGAAGGATAGTAATTCCAACTCTTATTTGTAGGAATATCTTGTGACTACCCATCGCAATATGCCTACTGCCAAGGTTTTACTCTTATTTAAAAGCATTCTCTCCTTGATACATTCTAGCCAGTTTCATTTATGGCATAGTATAGCTTCCTGGCTCAAAATGTTTTTGGTAAGGGCAATGAGGGCATCATGAGGAGAGAGCTGGACTTAAAGTGAAGAGACCTACGTTATAATTCCACTCCATGTACTTCCTAGCGAGATGACCAAGAAGATATTGTGCAAGAGATATCATGGAGCAGTAGCCTTCAAGTCAAGAAGATGGGTTAAGGTTCCACCTCAGACATTTAATAGCTATGCAACCCTGGGCAAGTCACATGTCTCTCATCTTCCTCATGTATAAAATGACAGGGTTGGACTTAATTTCTAAAGTCCCCTCTAGCTTTAAATCTATAATCCTATGATGTTTGTTTTTCAGACCTTTTTTTCCCTCATCTGTAAAATGGAGATAATAATCATTTCACTATCTCCTTTTCAGAGTTGCTTTGAGGGAAGTGCTTTGCACACCTACATAAAGCACTATTTAAATGTGTTATTATTTTGGATTATACGCATGTTCATGGCATTCCTTCAAGAAGATTACTGTTCAACAGAAATATTGGATTTTTAACCCAATTTAAATTACATTTTAACCAGAGTATTGACCGTTGGATTTTTTTTCCTCCATGTTCAATTCAAGGGGTAATGGTACCATGAAAATAATTTGGAAGTATCTTTTCCTTGGAAAGACTTTTTTAAAATAGATACGTTTTTCCAGAGATGGAAATGAAATCTAGAGCCAATTTCATTATCATCAGATGGTACAACTAGCTCTTGATCAAATATCTCATTTTTGTTTACCACTTTAAACTTTGCATATGTAACCTTATAATTCGGTGAGCTAAGTGCTATTACCCCTAGGTTATGTGATTGATCCAGTCCAGATCTAAAGAAGTATTCATTAATATTTCTTTAAAAAAACACATACATTTCCACTACTAGATGAAAAAATATATATGTACATACACATATATATGTAATAGAGTATTAAAGTATAAAAATATTAATTTGCATAAATTGAGGGTCACTTAGAAGGATGTAACATTTTTACTTTACTGAGTTACTAACGAAATTAGAACTGGGACAGAAATATTGGTTGCTGGGTAGGAGCAAAATAACCTAATTTTGTTTCCCTTAATATGTCCTGCTGGAATCTTTCTTTTTCCCCTCTCTCTCCAAAGTTTCAGAAATGCTTGTCCCTAATTCTGTGGAATTCTCAACTCTTACATTTGTAGCTGTAACACGGTTGCAGAATTCCAAAAGGACTATTTTGTTCCATTTATTATAGTAAAAAGAAATCCTTGCTGAATACAAAACATTTCTGTTTTGATTATGTGAACTGATTGTGTGTAATTTTGCAGCTTCTTTTTTATGTCATCATGTCCATTGAATCCCTTTTAAAGGCAAATCATTTTCTAGACTAAAATGTTATCCTAAGAGCAGTTCTACTTTTGCTGACATGATTATGATTAGGAAAATTTAGATCTTCACTATATATGAATACATTAGAAGAGGATTACTTTGATCGAGACTCTACAAGAGAGCTAAAATATACCCCAAATAAATAATCAGGCATCTTTTATGAATTTAAAAATAAATCATGTATCATAAAAGTAAAAATGGCCAGTTTGGGCTCCGAAAGAACACAGATAGCATTGCTAATTTACTGCAGAGAGAATCCAGTAATGTGGGTTTTTTTTTTAATTAGATGGTAGAAACAGTAAGGTGACAGGACTGAGAACAGGTAAATCATCCAGGAATAGAAATGCACCGAGACACAGAGCCAGCTGGTGTGGGGCTGCCTTTGTCTCAGTGATCCATGTTGCCTTCTGTAATAGGGACTGTTCAGACAGTCTGTTGCACAGCTGTTGTTACTTAGAAACAAACCGTCAGGTCTGTTAGTGGTATCACTCTGCAGGTACTATGATGACAGTAAACTTTTCTAGGAAGGACTGGGTGTTTCAGGGAGACAGAAGAGAAGTAAGTGGAATTTGAAACACCAAAGAGCTGCAAAAGAAATTCTCTCTTTCCCTGCCCCCCTTACTTAATTTATTCCATTATGTGTATGAATTGAGTCATCTAGGCAGAGCTAAATTTATCCCATCAGATTTTGGATGCTCAAAAATTGGACTATGGATAGAGTCAGCAAAAGGAAGAAGTTACCACTACTATTTAATGTAGAATTCTATCACCAAGAAATCCTGAAATAAAGTTTTGCATTTAGACTGTATAGGCTTGTGTAAATATGCATTTATCACAATTGTTTTGAGATTCCAACAGTTTGAAGTTGATTCGTTCACATTTATTTTATTCCTGACCTTCATGGTACTGAAAGACTTAATCTCTGAGTTTAGAAAAAAAATAATATTCAAAAACAAAATCTGAAACCTCAACACCCATCAGAGAATCTGTGAGGAAGAAAATGACTATATCTTGATGGCCGAAACATTAAAGTTTGGAGATAGATGTAAGAATAAACCTGATTCATCAAGTATGTGCAGCATATCTAGGAAATATTTACCCAATAAGGTTTTCAGAAAGGCTCTCAGCCCAAATAGATGATATGGACATTCTGTCAGTTGAAGGAATTTCAGACCACTTGAGGGCAAAGTCTATTTCATATTCTCTTTGTATCCTCATAGTTTGTCACAGTATCTTGAACATAGTAAACTCTTAATAAATATTTGTCAAAGTGAATTGAAAAATTGCCCAAGAAGACTTTTTCTCAAAGATGAAAAAATGATGAGTATGACATTGCTGGTGAATTCCCAGGAAATATCCAGCATGACTTCTAGTTCCCACACACAAAGGCATAACTAGAGTGAGGTAAATGAAACATTTGCCTTAGGCACACAAAGTTGAGGGACACTTGCTTTTGCTATCCCAAAATACAGCATTCCATTAGAGTATATCCTGCCATTTTGGATTCTTGCCCCAAGCATAAAATCAGCTTCTTAGGGTTCTTCTCACCAACATAGAAAAAATGGTAAAATTTGCATGGGCCAAAGGATGTTTTTGTTCAGTCTTTTCAGTCTTGTTCACTTTGTGAACCCATTTGGAATTTTCTTGGTGAAAATACTGGACTGGTTTGCCATTTCCTTCTTCCAGCTCATTTTACAGATGAGGAAACTGAGGCAAACAGGGTGAAGTGATTTGCCCAACGTGATACAGCTAATAAGTGTCTGAGGCAGCATTTGAACTCAGGTCTATCTGAATCCTGGCCTGGTGCTCTATCTACTGTGCCACCTAACTGCACAATGGATAGGAGTGACCGAATAGTCATCTCATATCCTAAATGTCCTTCATTTATTCCTTTAGGGTTTTCCCCTCTTTTATATGGGTGTTCTCTTTTTATTTCTCACATAGAAAAAGAATATTTCAGGGTTTTGTTTTGTTTTTTCAAAGTAAAATACATTTTTTACCACCTCATTGTATATCCCTGGGTTTGGGGCCAAGAAAAAAACTTTCTAGTTATCCTTGAAATGATCAGATCATTTTGAAAAAGAAATCACTAAATCTCAAACATTCAAGAACATGATCTTCTTGTTCTTTTCCATCAATAACTTCAATAATTTTCAGGAGAGATGAGTACCGAGATCAGGCTATAGCCACTTTTCAATAATACTTTTATTATTGGCTCAAAATCATTTCAGTCTCTTGGTAGGGGATGAAATGACTTACAACTCTCACCGGAATGGCTTATAAATATCACCAAAAGGCAGGGTCAGGTACCACACCTTGGGGATTTTATCTTGTTCATGGTCTGCCTAAAGCCAAACTCTGAAGTAATTAAATTTGTTTTATGATACCCCTTCTGGTGCATTTCTTTCCCCTCTCTATCAATTTCCTATCCTCTTATATATGCCCTCACCTCACCCCTATTCCCAGCCACTAACATTAAGAACCCCTTATTCATTTACATACCATTTGAACCAAAATCTCAGTTGCTGAGTTTATACATCAAGGAATCCATTTGTACCAAGAAAGTCCCCATCTTCACCAAAATATTTGTGTCTGGCACATAGTAATCACTATATAAATATTAGCTATTATTAGTTATTATGTTTATAGCAACATCTTTTATTGACTGCAAAGAATTGGAAGCAATATAGAACCCCATCAATTGAGGAAGGGCTAAACAAATTATATGAATGTAATGAAGAATTACAGTGCTATAAAAATAGTATGTGATAAATGTGTATGTGATAAATACAGAGAAGCATGGAGAAATCTATATGAACTGATGCAAACTGAAGTAAACAAAGCTAAGAAAACAGAATAAATAATGACTACTACAGTGTAAATGAAAGAACACATGCAAAAATCAAAAGATAACAAAATTATAAAAGTCAAGCATAACTTGAGTTAAAGAATGAGAAGATACCCCCAACCTACCCCTTCATGGAAGTGGGAGGTCCAAAGGTATTGCATATTGCACTTGTTAGGTCTATTTCAATGTATTGATTGGTTTTTCTGATTTTTTCTTTTTTTTTCATTAAAAATGCTATTTGTTATATAAGATACATTTCTGGAAAGGGGAGGGATGCAGGGAAAAACTATAATGATATAAAAAAAATAAAAGACATCAAGAAAAACTTTTTAAATAAGAAAAAAAGAACCTATTCAGGCACTCCGCTCTCTATTCCTGGCTTCTAGGCCTTTCTGCTTTTCCCTGTTCCTAAAAGAAGTCATGGGGCACTTAGGCAGCACAATGGATAGAATGCTGGGCCTGGAGTCAAGAAAATTCCTCTTCCTGGGTTCAAATCTAGCCTCAGACATTTATCAGCTATGTGACCCTGAGCAAGTCACTTAACTATGTTTACCTCAGGATCTTCATCTGTAAAATGAACTGGAGAAGGAAATAGTCATGTTTTTCACTTCACTTTCTTTTCTCTAACTTCTTGTACCACACCTTTGACAATCACATTGCTATCTGCATAGTCTTCTGACACAATTCCTCCCCATCTCCAGTTTGGTTATGTTAAAATCACCTCTGCCACTGCTCCTGGATGGGCTATGTCAATCTACTCCCCTTAACAAAGTGTCCTCAGCCCACCAGATCCATTTGAATATAGGCTCCTTGAGGGCAAGAACTATCTGCTTTTTGGTTTTTGCATTCCCTAGAGATTAGCATAGTGCTTGGCAAATAGTTTGTAGGTGTTTTGTCCTTCATTTTAAAGACCAAGAACTTCTTGGGTGATATCTTGACTAGTCCCTGTATTGGATCTAAGTGAGGCTGTCTCTTCCAGAGTCATCGAAGTCCAGTGGCAAGACAAAAGTCAGGCCAACCTTGGGGTCTTCAGTGTCTGACCAAAGCCTCAACACTCCACATTTCCTGCTTCAGCCACCTTCAAGACCAATTCCACCAACAAATGGTAGGTGCTTAATAAACTCTTTCCCGTTCATTTATTCCCACCCTATCTACCACATCCAACGCATAGCAATACGGGCCAGAAATGTTTGATATACTCATTTAATCATTATGTTAGACAAAAAAAAATATTTTAGCAAACCTTGCATTGTTCAGGTAATTGGTCTAGGAGGGAGGTCAAGGGCAGATTTACGATAAAAACATGTGCAATAATCTTTGATGGCTCAATGAATTGGGAGTCAGGAGAGATATAGATTTGGTCTTACTATTTATGTGACTATGGGAAAGTCACAATCTTTTTCAGCTTCAGATAATATCGATTATACTTATGGACCAGTTGATAATCTGACCACATAGAAAACTGGTTTACATATGACTCCCATATCAGTAATTAATTATTTTTTTATGCTGCTTCTTCACAGGTAAAGAGCTGATGTTAAAGTTAGAAAACCTGGATTTTAATAGGCTGAACTACCCTGAGCCTTTCAATGCTCCAGCCAAGTCTCTAAGGCTAACATCAATCAAGCACTGCTATAAGGATACAAAGAAAACAGTTCCTTCATCTAAACAGCTTACAATTTAATGGGGGAGACAGGGTATAATTCAAGTACATACAAGATAAATTTAAAAAACAAATGAACCATACCCTTAGAGGGGATGGCAATAGCAACGGGAAACTGGGAATGGACAGAGGGGTGAGGATGAGGCTTCCTTCCTGTAGGTAGTGGTGTTTTTCCTTTAAAGAATCCAGAGATTTCAGAAAGTTGGAAAATTTGGAAGGAAAGCATTCTAGGCATGGAAGAATTAACTGCAAAGGAGCAAAGAGAAGGAATAGAATGTCGCGTGAGAAACAGTATGGTAGAACTATAAAGTACATGGAGGGAAGTACCATGTAGCAAAGATGGGGAAAAAAACCCAGGAGATTGTAAGGAGCTTGAAATGTCAGACAAGCGATTTTTGACTTTAGAGGACATAATAAACCTCTGGAGTTTACTGAGTAGTGACTGTGGTATAGAGGACTGATTAGAGTGGAGACAGATTTGAGAGAAAACCAATTAGAAACAGTCCAGGTACATGACCATGAGGACCCGAACCAGAGTCATGACCAACATATGGACAGAGAGGGATGTATAGGAGAGATGTTTAGGAGGAAATTATAAGATTTAGGGACTAATCATGTATTTAGGGTGAGCAAGAGACAAAAGTCTCTAGGGCAACGTTCATTTTACAAACATGCATGACAGGAGGGATAATAGCGCGTTCAATGGTAGTAATGACCTTGAGGAAAAAGGTGTGTTTGTGGTGGTAGAGGGGAATCATGAATTCTCTTTTGGACAAGTTAAGTTTCAGATGCCGATGGGAAATTCATCTAAAAGTTCAGTAGGCAGTTGGTGATATTGGACCAGATGTCCAGAGATTAGGGCTAGATAAAATGATTTATGAAACATCTATAGAGATGATCCTTGGATTTATGGGATCTGAATAGATTACTAAAGAGTATGCAAAGGAAGTGAAGAGGAGACAAGATAGAGCTTTGGGGAATATCCACATAGGGTGGTCATGACATGGATGAAGACCCAGAAAAAGAAAGACTGAGAAAGAACAACGAGACAGGTAAGAGAAGAATCAAGAGACCAGGATTCAGAAATGAAAGATTGTCCTGGAGTAGAAGGCAGCCAACAGTGTCAAATGCTAGAGAAGTCAAGAAAGATGAAGGCTGGAGAAGGGGTTGTTAGATCTGCAATTAAGAACATAGCTGTGACTTTTAAAAGAACAGTTCACCTGAATGATGAGGTTGGAAGCCACATGGCAGAGGGCTTAAGCAGAGGGTGAAAGGAGAAATGGAGGCATTGATGGTAGATAGCTTTTTCAAAGAGTATAGCTAAAAAGAGGAAGAGAGATACAGGACATTAGCTAGTCAATATAGTAGGATCTAGCAAGGGCATTGTTTTTAAGGATGGAGATTTGGAAATTTTCGTGGGCAATAAAGAAGGAAAATGGGGAGAAGTTGGAGATTAGAAAAATGATAGGGATCCCAGTGGGGACAATCTGTTGGGAAGAACAAGAAAGGCTGAAATCCAAGGAATAGTATAGGGATTAATCTTAGGAAACAAAATGACCACCTCATTATCAGATCCTGGAATGGATTGATAAGAGAGAGCAATGTGGAAAGAAGGGAATGTTCTCACTTTTCTGTTTCTTTCTTTCATTCTTGTGTGTGTGCGTGTGTGTGTGCATGTGTGTGTGTGTGTGTGTGTGTATGTATGTGTGTGAACTTGCTTTGAAGTCCTGAACTGCTCTGGTAAAGATATTCCTTTCTAAGAGTTCCATATACTGATGAAATCATAGTTTCAGTGAGAAGAAAAATAGAAGTATTTTCCATTTTGGTTTTGGTTATTTACAGTTCTTGCCATCTCCAGTGCTTGACATAGCTAATGTTTCGTAGCATTCTTCATAGCATTCTTGTAGCATAAAAAACTGTTTATGACTTATAGGAGGCTATGAACCTTTAGACTATTTTATTTCTCAATCCTGAGTCACACTTCTCAGTTTTTATTCACTATCTTCTCCATTACTATTTTCACAATGAAGTCATTGCATTTCTTTTTTTTTCTTTAGATTATCTATTAACTAATTTATTTATTTAACTTTTTACATTCATTTTCACAAAATTTTGAGTTCCAAATTTTTTCCCCCTTTTATCCCCTCCCCCCACCCCAATACCCCAAGCAATCTAATTTTCCCTATCTCCAATCTGCCCTCTCTTCTGTCATCCCTCCCTTCTCTTGTCTCCATCTTCTCTTTTCTCCTGTAGGGCCAGATGACTTTCTATTCCTCATTAACTGTATGTCTTCTTTCCTAGTAGCAACAGCAATACTATACAGTTGTTCCTAAAACTTTGAGTTCCAAATTCTCCCCATCCCTCCCTCCCCACCCATTACCCCTGGGAAGGCAGGCAATTCCATACTGGTCATTTCTGTGTAGTTTTGCAAATGACTTCCCTGATAGTCGTGTTGTGTAAGACTAACTGAATTACCCTCCATCCTATCCTGCCCCTCATTGTTTCTCTTCTGTCTTTTGATCCTGTCCCTCCCCAAGTGTTGACTTCAAATTGCTCCCTCCTCCCTTTGCCCTCCCTTCCATCATCCCCCCCACTTGCTTATCTCCTTCTCCCCCACTTTCCTATACTGTAAGATAAGTTTTCATACCAAAATGAGTGTGCATTTTATTCCTTCCTTTAGTCAAATGTGATGAGGGTAAACTTCTTGGTTTTTTTTTTTTTTTCCTCAGCTCTCCTCTTTTTCCCTCCACTAAAAAGTCTCCTACTAGCCTATTAAATGACATATAATTATCCCATTCCATTTCACCCTCTTTCCTCCCACTACATTTCTCTCTCAGCGTTTACCTTAATTTCTTTTAAGATATGGTCCCATCCTATTCAATTCAATCTGTGCTCTCTGTCTCTGTATGTGTGTGCATGTGTGTATGTGTGTGTGCGTGCATGCGTGTACATGTGTGTGTGTGATCCCACCAACTACCCAGATACTGAAAAGTTTTAAGAGTTACAAATATTGTCTTTCCATGTGGGAATGTAAACAGTTCACTTCTGGTAAGTCCCTTATGACTTCTCTTTGCTGTTTACTTTTTCATGCTTCTTCTCATTCTTTTGTTTGAAAGTCAAATTTTCTTTTCAGCTCTGGTCTTTTCATCAAGAATGATTGAAAGTCCTCTGTTTCATTGAAAGACCCTATTTTCCCCTGAAGTATTATACTCAGTTTAGCTGGGTAGGTGATTCTTGGTTTGAGTCCTAGTTCCTTTGAATTCTGGAATATCCTATTCCACGCCCTTCGATCCCTTAATGTAGAAGCTGCTAGATCTTGAGTTATCCTGATTGTATTTTCACAGTACTGGAATTGTTTCTTTCTAGCTGCTTGCAAGATTTTCTCCTTGAGCTGGGAGTTCTGCAATTTGGCCACAATGTTCCTAGGAGTTTCTCTTTTTGGATCTCTTTCAGGCGGTGATTGATGGAATCCTTCAATACTTATTTTGCCCTCTGGTTGTAGAATGTCAGGGCAGTTTTCCTCGATAATTTCATGGAAGATGATGTCTAGGCTCTTTTTTTGATCATGGCTTTCAGGTAGTCCCATAATTTTTAAATTGTCTCTCCTGGATCTATTTTCCAGGTCAGTTGTTTTTCCCATGAGATATTTCACATTCTCTTCCATTTTTTCATTCTTTTGGTTTTGTTTGGTGATTTCTTAGTTTCTCGTAGTCATTAGACTCCCTCTGTTCCATTCTAATTTTGAGAGAACTATTATCTTCAGTGAGCTTTTGAACCTCTTTTTCCATTTGGCTCATTCTGCTTTTGAAAGCATTCTTCTCCTCATTGGCTTCTTGAACCTCTTTTGCCAATTGAGTGAGCCTAGTCTTCAAGGTGTTATTTTCCTCAGCATTTTTTTGGGTCTCCTTTACCAAGGTATTGACCCGTTTTTCATATTTTTCTTGCATCTCTCTCATTTCTCTTCCCAGTTTTTCCTCCACCTGTCTAACTTGCTTTTCAAAATCCTTTTTGAGCACTTCCAAGGCCTGAGCCCACCTGACATCCCCCTGGGGTGTCTGGGATACTGAGGCCCCGCCCTCCATGTCTTTCCCTGATGGCAAGAATACATCCTCATCATCATAGCCGAATGTCGGGATCATTTGCATTTGTTGGAAAAAACTCTCTATAGTCTTATTTTTCTTCCCTTTTCTAGGCATTTTCCCAGCCAGCTACTTGACTTCTGAGATTCCTGTCCACCCCCGCCTAGATTCGCCCAGCTAGTGCTTGGGGTCTGAGGTTCAAATGGGCTTTCCGCAGCAAGCTTTAGTTCAGGTGCTGGGGTGGGGGCAGGGCCACCTCCCAGGCTTGGTTTCCTCAGGGGCTTTATGCAGAGACCTTCAGGAACGGAGTGGGTGGGGATGTGGGGGGGGCCTGCCTCCCAGGCTCAGTTCCCTCAAGGGCTTTATGCAAATGTCTTCAGTAATAGAGCGGAGTGGGGCAGGGCCAGTCTCCCAGGCTCAGCTCCCTCACGTTATTTATGCAGAGACTTTCAGTAATAAGGATCCTGCCTGCTGCTGGGGGAGTCCAGGCTGCCGCCGCTGCTGCCTCTGCTGCTGCCCATGCCTCTGCCTCCACCGCTTCCTGCCCCCGTCTCTGCCACCGTGGCTTCCTCCCGAGGGGGCCCGAGTCACGGAGACACTCCACTCCCCCTCTCGTCCAGCCCAGGCTTCTCTCTCACTGACCTGTAGCTTCTGTGGGCGGAGGGACTTTCCCGGCTGCCAGAGCTTCCATCCTTGAAGCCTGCTTGGATCAGCTTCTCTGGGGCCTCGGCCAGGGCAGCGCTGGGGTGGGGTCCGCTTTCTGGGGCGCGAGGGACTCTGTGGACGGCTCTCCAGGGCTCACTGGAACGGAAATCTCTTCCCCTATGTTTATGCACCCCCTGCAGTGATTCAGAATTTATGGGGATCTCTTTTTACCTTAATTCTATGGGTTGTGGGTTTGGAGCTCGTAAATGTGCATCTTTCTACTCCGCCATCTTGGCTCTGCCCCCTCAAAGTCATTGCATTTCAAGGTATATGTTGACTGAACTCTATATCATAATCCCAGGTAAAAGGGTGGCTAAAATTCAAAATATTTTTAGAAAGATAAGAAAATAGGAGTGACTGGTCTGTGATTCAGATTGAATAAGTAGTCTCAACCAAATTTCCAGGTACTCAACTCAGGCAGTACCACCCAGAGGTACACAAAGTATGCTCCCCCTTAGTCTAATTTTAGAACTGAAATAGACTCTAGAAATGATCTAACTCCGAACCATCAGACCCACTGCCCAAGGGCCATACTGCAACCTATAACACTCCAGAGGCTGTTGGAAACCAGATTGAAATGAAATTGTGAAATAGCTAACAGAATAAGAAAAAATATAGTAAATTATATATAATATTGTATTTTAAAACTCAGTTGATAGGTGGTCTGCATGTTACCTTTATGAACTATTTAGTGGTCCTTTCTTTCTGAGTTTAACTCCACTGATCTAGGGCATTTCAAACATTTTAAAGCTGAGGCAATGGAGGCCCCAATAGGTGAAGTGTCATAGTGTCGTACAGTGAGTTATACAGAGGGTTAGTGTCAGAGCACATGCTACAGCATAGGCTTCCTAAGTCTTCATGTAATTCTCACATCACCTCAGAGGATACAACTTTTTGTGTTTTCTCACAACCCTTTCTTTTGTTGGGTCCAAAACAATACATATAGGCAAGCTGGACAGAACATTTATTTAATATAGGAGTGATAAAGTTTTAAGGTATGTACTACAAGTAAAAAATAAATATAAAGTAAATTCTGCCTCTTAGAATATTTTTAGATTTAAAGTTGCAAAAAAGTCATAGAATTTGAGAAGTGAAAAGACTCCCTGCAGCCACGTATTTCAGCCAATACACAAAAGGAATTTCTACCTTGACAAATGTGAGTAGTGATCGCTTGAAGATCTCCAGGGAGAGGGAAATTTCCACCTTTCTAGAGAGTCTATTTCACTTTTCTATAGCTTTAATTGTCCACTAGACATCTTAAACTGAATATGTCCAAAATAGAACTCATTATCTTTCCCCTAAACCCTCCCCTCCTCCCACCTTCCCTATTATTGTTGAAGGCTACACCATTCTCCCAGTTCCTCAGACTCCCGATCTAGACATCATCCTGGATTCCTCACTATCCCCCACCCCCACCCCATCCACACACTCCCATTCAAGTTGTGCCAAAGCCTGCTGAATTCATCTTTACAACATCTCTCCAATATGCCCCCTTCTCTCCTCTGACCCTGTGGGACAAGCCATCATCACCTCACTTCTGGATAATTGCAGTAGCCTTAAGTCTGCCTGCCTCAAGTCTCTCCCCATTCCATTCAGCTATAAACACAGGTCCAATTATGTCATCCCACCCCTCCTCCATAAACTCCAGTGGCTGACTCTAGAAGCAAATATAAAATACACTGATTATCACTGAAAGCTCATCATAACCTAGCCCCCTCCAGCTTTTCCACTCTTCTTATACATTATTCCCCAGCACATACTCTGGCTATCCTACAAACAAGACATTCCATCTCTCCCTTCTCTTTGGATGTTCCCTATGCCTTGGAATGCTCTTTCTCATCTAATCAGTGACTATTGACTTACCTCTCTGACTTCCTTTAAGTCCCAACTAAATCTCACCTTCTATAAGAAGCCTTGTACCAACACCTCTTAATTTCAGTGCTTTCCCTCTTAATTATTTCCTCAGTTTGCCTTGTATATATTTGTTTATGTGTTGTCTCCACCCTTAGATTGTGAGATTCTTCAGGGCAGGGACTGTCTTTTGCCTCTTTTTGTATCCCTGTTGCTTTGCACAGTCCCTGGCACATAGTACGTATATAACAAAAGTTTTTGTTTGTTTTGCTTTTTTATTTATTTTGATTGATTGACATTAGGAATTCTTCCAGACACCAAATTTAATTTGACCTCTCTGCACCCCATTGTTCTGTCCCCAAAGTCCATTTGGAAAAAGTCCCAGGGACTCCATACCACATGTGGCCTTTTAGGTCCTTTGGTGCAGCCTTTTGACTGACTCCAAGTTTTACAGAACAAATCCTTTTATTAAGGGGATTTGTTCTGTGAAGTTTGGATTCAGTCAAAGGGCTGCACTTGAGGACCTACAGCACCACATGTGTTCCCCACCCCTGGCTCTAGCCTCTCTCCCAAAAACATCATCTTGCACACACCAGAAGCTAATTGTCTTCTCCCTCTTGAGTCTTCTCCCCGCCCCCACTTTGGCATAGTAAACATTCCCATTTTCTTCAGCCAAACCTTATAGAGCTTGGACTCAAAGCCCTTCACCACTGTGGTTGTTCTCTTTCTACACAATCACTGCCAAGTAGCCCAGTCTCAAAGCCCTGAGATGGTTTATTTTTTTGCTCTACATCTTTTCCAATTTCTATTTTCTCATGGATGCCACCATGGCTTGAAGAAAACACTTTCTCCTATTCAGTATCACAGGGCTCACGACTCCTCTTAATCTTTGAATTAAACGTACTCAGATTTAAAGCATTAATCAATCTCACCTGGGGCACAAACATTGAACCTTCCACTATTGCTCTGATTTTTTAAAAAATCATTCTCTGACTCCAGCAGGCTTACTGGTTTCATTCGTCTTGCTATCAGAGCTACCCTCTCCTTCAAAATGTATTTCCTCCCCCACCTTTTTTCTCATCTCATGACCTTTTTACCTTTGTTCTCACAGCACCCTTCTCTGTCATCCGATCCTGGCTGAGGAAGGGGCCCCAGCCCTGCCCCTCCACCTTCTGTTCAAGATGCATAAGTGACATTTTACAACAGAAAAATAGTATTTTAAATGATCAAGCAGTGCCAGGAATTTCTGCAGCGTATCCTGCACAGTTTAACCCCACTGCTGGTAAACTTAGCACCTATGATCAAGCATATCTCAATGAGCAGTAGAGGAGGCGAAAAAAGGGAGTTTCCTTATATATCCCCTTCTGAAGTATCATAAAAACACTTTATTGTCAATAAACAATGGAACAGGCTATTGGAACTAATGAACTAATGGAACAGCCATTAGTAAACAGTTCTTCCCTTTCAATCAGCTTAACCAAAAAAAAAAAAAAACCAAAAAAAAAACAGATTTTTTTTTCTTTACACACCCAGAAGAAATAATTACCCCAGGAAGTCGCGATGAAAATACAGAACTACTGATGATTTTTTTTTCGGTCTTTTCTTACCTATGGACTAAAATGAATAAAACTAGTTTACCGAACTAAACATGAAAAAATGCAACAGGAAGAATTGTGTGTGTGTGCGCGCGTGCGCACATATGTAGGTTATTAGAATACCAAATATAGAATAGAAAACAAGCAGGAAATAAGAATTCTACAACTGAAAGATTTTTTTTCTTATAAAGTGTAGTTGGGTAAAGAAACTTAATTTGAAAAAAATTAAAAAAATTCAGATGACCCATATGCCATATACCATATTCTAGAGTCAGGGTTAAAGTGATGGAGGTGCAGGTTAAATACTTTACTCAAAATTCTCCCTCTTTTCCAAGCCCTATTGCTACCAGTTGTAGATGCCTTCCAGTGAACACACTTCCAGGAGAGTTAAGCATGCTGCTCATTCATTTCTAGGTATACATTACTTTTCTTAGGAAGCATAAAAACTTAGATTTGTTTAAATAGGATTTTTATCTAAAGGGCAAGGAGGGAACAAAGGGGAGTCATTGTAGAACAGACATACTTCAGGGAGAGGGAGGCCTCAGCGTATAATTTAAATAGCCAGTGGGCAACATAAAAGAGTTAATGAAGAGGGACCCAACAAAGATGGCCAGGGTTCCTATGATTCACTTCCACATTTTATCCTGACTACAAGTAGGAACTGCCCTCCAGAGTCCTAAAAAATCATTTCAGTGAGAATGAGCACGCTAGCATAAGCTGTCAATCTGTAATGGATAGAATGCTGTCTTTGACATCAGGAAGACACATCTGGCCTCGGATATTCATGTATGAGCTATGAGACTCTGGTCAAGTCACCATCTCTCTGAGGTTCCGTTTCCTCAGCTATGAAATGATTCAGTTGGTTGGGCTCAATGGCCTCTAATGTCCTTTCAAATCTGATAATATCATGCTTTGCTGTCATTGAGACATTTCAGTTGTGTCCAACTCTTTGATGCCATTTGAGGTTTTCTTGGCAAAGATAGTAGAATGATTTGCCATTTTCTTCTCCAGCTCATTTTACATGTTTATATATGAAGCAAACTGCCTAGGTGACTTGCCCAGGGTCACACAGCTAGTAAGTGTCTGAAGCTGGATTTGAACCAGGTCTTCCTAACTCTACTCCTGGTAATCTGTCCACTGCACCACCTAACTACCCTGCTATGATTCTACAGAAACCTGAAACACGAAAGCACATAAGACATTGGTCATACTATACAAAGCACATATACCAATACAACTCAAAGCCATGTCACTTTGACCCCACTATGCAATTTTTCCCCTGAGAAGTCCTTTAATTTAAACTGAAATGTTCATGGTAGATAAAGCTATTTCCCAGATTATTCTCTTTCTATTTTATGTGTGTGGCTTGAATGGAAGCAAATATAAAATGACTATTAAATTGCATTTGAAGTAATTATTGCTGTTTCTGAAGAAAAAGATATTCTAGACATGGAAATCCATATTGCAGGGAATTAAACTAATTTATCATTGTTCATTAGTGTTGTTCTGTCAGCTCTCAGTATCTTTACACCTTCCGTAATGTTCAGTTCTATTCACGTACGCTCTATTGTGCTCACCGCTTCAACGACTGGCAAAAATCACAAAACAGAAGACAAAGCGAGTCATAATATTCTATCAGTTCGAATCGAAGGACCATGCATTTAGGAGGGATCCAAGCCAGGTTTTGCAAGATGATTGCAGAACACAAAAACATGCTTGATGAGGATATCAAAAATATTTCTCATGTTCTGCCTGCCATAAAAAGAATGTTTGAATTAAACATTATTATTGCTCCGTTGTCAACTTGTTAGTGTATACAGGCATAATTCGCACGCACACATGCCTGAGTCGTATCATGATCTATGATTATGAAGTAACTAAGTGATCTTTCCTTGCTGCTACTATCTCAAATAGGGAGCGATTGCTTGAACAAACTAACAAAGACGTGTGAGCCCCAAATTCATATTGCCGTGACTTCAGAAAGCAAAAATCAGGAACTGAACGCGAAATTATTTTAATAGACATTTCAAATTCATCAAGGCTTTCTACTGATAATGGGGTTGAGGTCAATCAATAAATGTTTACTAAGTGCCAGGTACAGTGCTAAGTACTGGTCATAAACTGTGTCAACCATGGCAAATAGGTATATAAATGGGATAGCCAAGCAATTCATAGAACTAGCTGCTTCATTTTCAGGTTTCTATAGGTACAGCTTTGGAATATTCATGGTCTATTGACCTGATTAATGAATTACACCATTTTTATGCTTAGAAAGGACTTTAGTGCCCTTATTTTAGGTTTCAGGTATTACCAAGACAGAGTGGAACCATGGGAAAAATATGGTTCTGAAAGGCTGTATCTTATTCAAAAGAAGAGGAGCAATTTAATCTTTAAAAAAAAAAGGATAGCAATGAATAACACTGTAAATTGAGAAGGTATACTTATGTGACGATGGTCAGCAACCTAAATAAGGATGCATAATGGAAAACATTTAGGCAAAAGTCCTCCGAGATAGAAATTTTAAAAAAAATCAAACCTGACTGTCCTTGTAATATAAGCCAGCCCATTTGGACACAAAAAGGAAATAGGTAGGAGTTTAGAAAATAGATCACAAGCCTAGCATGGCAGCATAATATTGTGGTAACAGGGAACTTCGGTGATAGGATCCGAGGATCAAAAAGGTTCATAGGACTTAGTTAACCAACTCCGTTCACTGTTCAAAGTGGAGCGTCTGTCACTGAACAGGAAAAATGATCATTGGCCTAGAAAGGACAGGATAAAGATGGCTAATAATGATCTGATAACCAAAATATACCTAAAAATAGTAAAAGAGCACCAACCTGTACTTGATGAATTCAAATCATCAGACTCAGTACCCTATATTCTAGGACACTGAGAAAACTGTCAGATGTGATTGCTCTGAAAGACCATGGAGAATGGAAGAGGTATTGCAAAATGGGAACAAAGGAAATTCAATCCCAGTTTTTAAAAAGCAAAAGAGAATGGAGTCTGCAAACTAGAGACCAGTGACCTTGATGTCTACCAAATTCTAGAGCATATTATTAAGGGAATGCCTAGTTAGCATCTAGAAAAGGAACTGATGATTATAAAGAGCCACCAAGGTTTTGAAGGACAGGACAAACTAGATAGACCTTAGTTCCTTTTTTAAACTGAGTTCCTAGACTGGTAGATTAGGGGTATGCTGTAGAGATGACTTACTTGATTTGAGTGCATTTAATAACCTCTTGGGCTACTAGGAAAAATATGGAGAACTGTCAACTATATTATAAATAGAAGGATTCAGAACTAGTTGAATGGTCACACTCAAAGAGAAATCATTAATGATTCAATGCTAGCTGGGAAGGAGGTCCCAAATGCTCTAGGGATCTATGTGTCATTTAACATTTTTATCAGTGACTTGGATAAAGGAATATATGATATCATTATGAAATTTACAAATGACATAAAGCTAAGATGAATAACTAACATGCTGGATAATAGAGTCAGGTTCCATAAACATTTTGATAGGCTGGAATGTGGTGCTAAATCTAACATGTTAAAATTTAATAAGAATTAATTTTAAATCTTACACAGGTTAAAAGAAATAAACTTTATAAATTGGAGATACAGTTACAAAGTAGTTCGTCTGAAAAAGATTTAGAGGGTTTTAGTGCATTGCAAACTCAATGTGAGTCAGGAGTGTGATATGGCAAAAAAAAAAAACCCAAAACACTAATGCAATTTCAGGCGCATTAAGAGTGACATCATCTAGGAATAGCTGTATGTCAGCACCATTGTACTCCGCCCTGAGCAGACCCCATCTGGAGAACTGCTTTCACTTTTAGGTGTCCCATTTTAGGAATGGAACTAGAGAGCATCTAAAGGAGGACCATCAGAATGGTGAAAAGTCTTGACATTATCTTTTTTTCTTTATATAATATTTTATTTTTCCCCAATTACATGTTAAAATAAGTTTTAACAGTTTTTTAAGTTTTGAGTTCCAAATTCCATCCCCACCTTCTTCCCTCTCTACCCCTTCCCAGAGACAGTAAGTAATCCAGTACAATTTATACACATGTAATCATGTAAAACATTTGCATTTTAGTCATTTTGTATAAGAAAACTTGAATTTAAAAAAAAGTGAAAAATAGCATGCTTCAGTCTGAACCAGTTTTTTCTCTGGAGGTGGATAGTATGCTTCATTTTAGTCCTTTGGGATTATCCTGGATAATTGTATTGCTGAGAATAGCAAAGTCATTACAGTTCTTCCTCATAGAACACTGCTGTTCCTATGTAAAATGTTCTCCTGACTGCTCACTTCACTTTGCATCAGTTCATGTAAGTCTTTTCAGGCTTTTCTGAAATCATTCCATTTGTCATTTCTTATACCACAATAATATTCCATTACAATCCTATGCCATAGCTTTCTTTCAATTTCCAATTCTTAGCCACCACAAAAAGAGCTACTATAAATACTTTTGTACAAATAGATCATTTCATTCGTGTGTGTATGTGTGTGTGTGTGTGTGTGGAGGAGAGAGGGAGAGAGAGGGAGAGAGGGAGGGAGGGAGAGAGAGGGGGAGAGAGGGGGGGAGAGAAAGAGAGAGAGAAAGAGAGAAAGAGAGAGAGAGAGAGAGAGAGAGAGAGAGAGAGAGAGAGAGAGAGAGAGAGAGAGAGAACACGTGTGTGTATATATCTTTGAGAAAGAAAAATGATAAATGTTGGAGGGGATGTGGGAAAACTGAGACACTAGTGTATTGCTGGTGGGACACTAGTGCATCATTGGTGGAGTTGTGAACTGATTCAACCATTCTGGAGAGCAATTTGGAACTATGTCTAAAGGGCTATAAAATTGTACATATCCTTGATACTCTTATGAAAATTTGTTTGAGAAACTGATGATGTTAACTTGAAGAAAAGAAAGCAGGGCAAGGGGTGGGGGGAGAGCAAGGCAGAACAAAATGTTAGTCATCTTAAAGCACTTAAAGGGATATTGTGGAGAAAAGAGATTGAACTAGGTTACCTTGGCCCCCAAAAGGAAGAATTGCATTAATTGCAAAAAAGAAAATGTAGGCTTCATTAGATGAAAATCTTTCTAGAAATTAGAAGTATACAAGAGTAAAGATTGCCTTGAGAGGTAGGGGGTTCTCCCTTGATGGAAATCTTCAAATCAAGTCTGAATGAGCAAATCTATGGATATAATAAAGAGGAGAATTTGGTTCTATTATGGGTTGGAATATATGATTTGTGAGATATATTCCAATGCTGAAATTCTTTCAATTTCTGATTCTAAGACCTTAAAACACAATTAATTGCCTTGTGAGGACTAGAGTTTTGATTCTGACTTCTAAGCTAGAGCTTTTATTTTATTTTTTCAGTAAGTAAAAATGGGCAAAAAATCTGTGATTTCACTAATGTGAGGAACTCTCTCCACTGACATATATCACAACCCATCTATGACTTAGGAGGTACTTCACAGTAAGTTGTGGCACAAATAAAGATCTCTCAGGGTTACATAGCAGGCAAATTAGGTTTGAATTCAGATCCTATTGACTCAAAGTGTATACCCTATGTTATATTGCCTATACGTTGACAGTATCCTATAGAATGTCACTATAAGAAATTGGGAGCAACTTAAATTGTCATCTAACCTTTGACTAAATGCATAAATCCCCTTATACACCATCCAGACATATATTCATCCAGGTGCAGCCTGGACTCACAGGGATCCAAAACTGCCCCCTTCAAAAGATGGCTCATTCCACTTTTTTAAAGATCTCCTTAATGGAAATGTTTTCCTTTTCTTATCAAAATCTGCTTCCCATCCTTTTTCACCCATTGCTCCAACTTCTACTCTCTGAAGCCACACAAACACTGTTATCCCTCTTCTGTCCTATAAACTTTCAGAGTAAAGTTTAAACTCTCCCTGGAATTCAAGACTATCAAAAACCTTGTATCATACTACCTTTCCTGACTTCTGTTATAATAATGGTCTGTGCTTCAGTCATCCATGCCTATGTTGTTGTGTATTTAGAATGTTCTTCCCCATTTCTAAGTTGAATTCCTTTACCTCCTTGAAAGCCCAAGTTCAAATGCTACTTCTTCTATGAAACGTTCACCATCCTATTGGTGAGTAATGACCTTTCTTGCCTAGTGTTCTACACTATTCTTACGTACGTATCATCTTTTATTTCTATCATAATTGTCTTCATATGTGTTAATCCTCCAATGAAAATTTAAGCTTCAAGAAGGTGGGAACCATATTTTATCTCAATTTGGATTCCTCCTAGGGTCTAGCATAGTTCTCTGTGCACAACAGATGTTTAATAAGTACTTGTTTAATTGTAACACAAACTGATACATCACAAAAATCTCCACTTGGTTTTCTTTTCTTCAGGTTATATTTTCCTTAATCTTCAAAATGATGTTCATAATATATGATTTTGAGTTTTCTCCTTGCCTTGGTCACCACCTTTTGGATGTATTCCAGCATGTCAGTGGTCCCCATATGGACACGGATATTTTTTTAATGTGGCTACTAGGTTCTTTTCTTCCCTCCTCCCCCCATACTTCTAGTGATGTGTACTAAGATTACACTATATTTTTGGTTGCCACATTAGGATTGCAAAAATAGGATGGACTACATTTGAGGAAGCCCATTGCTTCACTGGATATATTAAGCAAAGAACAGATGATCTATTTTTAGAGATGATGAAAAGGAAATTCAAATGATTGAACTGAACTCCATTTCTAAGAAGTTGAACTTATGATTCTATTTGGCTAATTACACAGACTTCCCATTATCCATGTATATAGGCATAGTTCATGAGAACAGTTCTCCTCTGTCACAACAACTGAGGGTTCTGACCTACAGTTTGAGAAGCACTGAAGAGGTCATGAGCGGAAAACATTTAAGAAGCCCTGCTCTAAATAATCTGTTCAGGTATGTTCAAAAGTTAGAGATCAGTGATGTAAAGGACCTTTGACAAAGAAATCAGTATGAGGAAAGGGGGTAAAAAATGAGAGTATTCACACTAGTAAGGCAATCACAAACAAGCTGAAGACTCAGTCTTTAATGCCATGATTCTGGTGGTCTAAAGAAAAAAGGAAGAAGAAATTCTTGTTCCCTCAAAGACCCAAATAACACTTTCCTGACTTCCATTGAACTTCTAATGTAGTCAGTGTATAGTTGTGCTATGTTGTTCTGTCAAAGTATACCTCTGAACCATTGTTCTGTTGAAAATTGCTCTGGAAGGTGGTATATGAAGTAGGGGGTGGGGTAGGGAGAGCAATTGAATGGTTGAAAAAAGTCCTTGATTATTTACTTTTTGATTTAGGGACCAGGTTTCCATTTCTAAAACAAAGCAGAGTTTGAGGCAATTGTCTAGATGTCAGCCTAACAACCAATATACTTACAGGTTGTACTACGATAAGAATGGAAAATTCAATATTTCTTGTTAAGTGCTGTCATTTGTTTTATGTGAATTTCTGTTCAACAATGATGCAAATAATTGTCTACAACAACTTAATATTACTAAATTCTCATCTCTCTAAACTCATGCTGCCTATTCTGATATAAATAGCCAGCTTCCCTTCAGCTTTCTCTTGCTCCAGAAAGAAGCCCTTGAATTTATGACAACTGCCTACAAGTAACATGGTTTCTTCTTGATTTTCTTTTCTGTGTGCCAGGCACACCATGCCTAGGTGCCATGAAGTATCAGTAATACTGTCCATACTTTTCCTAAGCAATAGATTCTGATCCCAAATGCCAGTGTCGTGATAAGCAGATACAATAAAACTATAAGTATCAGGGTAGTTTAAGGCTATAGTATATAGCATCAATCCCCTTAGTTGAGGGACATTCTGAAACATTGTGCTGCAGCCCAGATTACGTTCCATGGAAACTTTTGTCTTAAATGGCATTTCACCTGAAAAACAAGCTTTAAAAAGAGAATTTAGACCTAGAAAGTGATTTCCTTATCTGGGAAATGGTGCCCTTTTGTGTAGGAGTGTGCCTTATTCATAAGAAGGAGATGAATGCAAATCAGTTCCATATTGTAGGCAGGCTTCTGAGTAATATGTAAATAAGAGAAGGAGGAAAATATCCACATTAATAAACAGCCCATTGGAATTAAGGGGCCCATCTGCAGCTTAGGTACAGAGTTTGTCTACTTTTCAGTCAGAGTGTCCATATTGCATCCCTTGATGACTGTAAGTGAAAACAGAATGGTAGTTCAGGTAGGCTTGGGCCATATGGCTGTGCCCATGAAAATATCACAGAGTTATTTTTTCAGTAACTGTGATCGGTCCATGTAAGCAAAGATCAAGTCTCTGCAAATAGAATTACGACACTCCAAGTTTCATCCTGTTACTGAGGTCTCTTTCTCACACATACCACTAAGATTAAGCTACACTATTTCCCCACACATGGAATGAGATCTACCCAAAATAGGGAACAGCTACCAAGGGGACATAGCAAGTAGAAGATACAAGCAACAGAAGTGGCCAAAAGCGAGATTCACAGATTGACAATACAGCATGTGCCTATGAATCCGTAGCTGACATTATTGAACAGAGTGACTCATAAAGAAGAGAAAAAGAAAATCTAAAGGTCTATCAAGGAAACTATGAACTCACTCATACTAAAACACAGGAAATGACTTATTGAAACCCATGAAAACAAAGAAGTGCCAAACTAAGGCTAGAACTCCACCCATACTAATGCCTTAGTTAGGACAATTATCTCACAGAATTTCTTCTTCAACCCACTCATTTTAAAGTTCAAAAAACAGGGAAGCAAAGAGATGAGGTGACTTGCCTGAGGTCACCCAAATGAGTAGCAGACCTCGAACACTTGTAACCTGATTCCAGCACCAAACTCCACAAAAACAAGGTTGAACGCATGGAAAAATCATTCATTTCTTGAAGACTTTTCCAATGCCAAAACTGAGATTTCCAAACTGTTTCTGCATTCACCATCTTTAAACATTTAAACTCAGCTTCACCTGCTCTTTTCAAAAGGAATGCTTGGAGGTTCAGTAGGGGATCTATTCCACAAAAGGTGGCAGATTGATTTATATTTAGTGTTTTATAATATTATTATCGGGGAGTTTATTTTTTATTTTGCTTCAATAACCAAAAATAGAACTTAACATAAACAAGAAAATTTAATCAAAAGGAAGGATATAAATTGTCTTTGAAGTTTCATCAAGTTTAGGGCTTCTGTTCATTTCTCCCACTCACGTTGTCCTTATATCCCCTATGTACAGACTGCTCTTTCACTTCTCTTAGCATCTGTTCTGTGAAGCATGACTTTGGGACCCTTTAATGGGAATAATTATTGAAAATCATATTTAAAAAATCCAGTCAACCAAGAAGCATTGCTTATTTTTTTTACTTCAGTGTTTCAATGCAAGTGTATGCAAGTGAAAATTGTGCTCATTTTCAACTTGCTGAGTGGGAAAGAAAGGGGAAGTCAATAAGCATTTATATAGCACCTACTATATGCCCAGAATTGTGCCACATGAATTTTCTGCTTATTATCTTGTTTGATTCTCACAACAACCTTACAAGGTAGGTGCTATTTTTATCCCCATTTTATAGTTGAGGAGACCAAGGCAAAGAGAAGTTAAAATGACTTGCCCAGTGTCATACAGCTAGTGAGCATCCACAGACAAATTTGAACTTAGGTCTTCCTGACTCTAGGCCCTGAACTCCATCCATAATTCTGCCAGTTGTCTCCATTAATGAAGAGATAGGGCATATAACCATAATATTATGTATCTTAAAAAAATTATTAAGCAAGTTTTAGAAATTTTGTGATGTGTTTTCCTAGTGCAGAAGCAATCTGTGGGAAACTCCTTTTTGAAAAGAATCTACTGTAAATTACAGAGAAGAATTTCTCTCCCTGCATCTCTACTGGTATTTATTGGAAGCTCCCTGGATTCTAACTGGCATTGTAAGGGAGGTTGGGGTAGGCGTGGGGGATGATGGATGTGTTTTATCTCATTTGTTAAATTCTAAGCCCCATGAAGGCAAGGAAAACACGTTACTCATTTTTAAAACAAATTAGGTTAATTAATACGTGGTTATAAAGCAATACCCAAGTAGGCACTGAGGGATCTTCAAAATTTAAATGTCATAGATATTGTCATTTTGGGATTGTAATCTTTTCATGCTCTGGTGTCTGGCCCAGGGCAGGTGCTTAGTCAACATTAATATGAATTTGGTATTGAGAAACATACATGTATGAGCCTTAATGGACAGAAAAGCATAAATTACAAAACCTAAATTCCAATTTGTCCAAAAAAATCACTAGACAAATACTTGTGAAAAATGTTGCCTTGTACATAGCTTCCAATTCAGTGCTACTATCTGGTGCTTTAAAATTTTTTGCTTATATTGATGAAAATCCATCTTTAAATTTCACAAGATCTTTTAAAAGGCTAGTAACCTAAGTGATGAATAAAAGTACTAAATGATGACTTTTTTGGGGGGGTGGGGGAGCAATGAGGTCAGACCTGGGAGCTAATTGATGTAGAGAATTCTCCATGAGAAAATTCCCTCTACCAATTGTGATCAACAACCTTTTTGCAATTTATAGTATTGGAGTATTGTCTAGGGATTAACTGACTTATCCACAGTTACAGACAGCCATTTTGTGTCAGAAGCAGGACAATAACTAGTTCTTCTTGCCTCTAATGACAGCTCTCAAACCATTATACCATACTTGATAAAAAGAACCAATTTTGCCCATTATATCCAGTAAAGAAAATTGATATTAAAAAAATAAGACATTGAATCTCCCTTCCCTAACAACTGAGTCAAAATAGCATTCCATAGTATCCTTTTCTACTCCTAAGAGTCCCTGAAATTCTGTCAGGTGTTCTGTTTTGAACCATGGACCTGGCAAAGTGAATACAAACTTGCCATGAGTATTTCTTATATTCAACAAAGATTACTAAGCCAACTAATTCTTGCTATCTGGTTCAACCAAAATTTTTTTAAATTTTTGCTGAAATTTAGCATTTTCCTATGCAAACTTTTTCTCCACATACTCTAGACATGGATATTCTCTTTTGGTCAACTTGGAATAAGTTTGTTGACAATATTGATGATAATCAACCTAGATAACTGTCTACATACTACTGGTGCTATGAAAGTGGTGAGACCAGTTTCTAATTTCCATGTGGATCACTACCATGAAACAGAAATTGACGAGGAAGGTCAGATATACTGAAATGTTTCTATACAGTTTACATCCCCTTTTCAGTCATGGCTTATCCTTTAGTTCTTCCTAGGTTCTAATAACATTAGGCAGATTTGATTTGTTGGGTTTTCTTTTAAGCATTATGTAGCCTCATTTTTCGCTGTCATTTTTAAAGGTATCGCCACAATCAAAAACTCCTACAAGTAGGGAAAAGGTTTTTTAAAAACATTATTGCAATAGGCTAAGTTTTTATTATTATATATGGAAGCTAATCATTTCAGAGTAAACAACAGATGTTTGCACCCTTATTACTGTTTGGTACTGACATCAGTATTAAATGATAATATGAAAACATGTCACAGACGTGAATGATGAATTCAAATGTCAGGAAGGGAGGGAAATACATTTTTAAAATAGAAATTATAATGGTCCTGGATGGGAAGTCAAACTATGAGCACCTTCTTCAGGCAGTGAGGAACACTACCACTCCCTTAAAAATTCACATATTACACACTTAATTTTATATTATGGAGTTGATATCAGGATATGGGAGTAGAATATGGCAGAATGTTTCTAAGTGTCAAGAAATTGTGTCTTGCCATAATTAATTCAAATAGATAGATTTTAATCATAGCAAAACATAGTGAACTTTTCAGCTGGATGTTTGTTGTGGTTTTTTTTTTAAACCGAATGCTTAACACCAACTTAAAAGTTACCCTGCAAATCAACGTTGTTCTTGCACTCATTAGCATGTCACTAGAAGTATCAGAGATGTCAGCACATTCCATGCAAATAATTCACAATTTGATTTGCTTGCATTGTACAATGAAGTCTGGAGACCTGGGATGAAATCCTGTTTGTCATAATGGTTACCTTGGGCAAGTCATTTAAGTTTTCTAATTCTCAATTTCTTCATTTGTAAGGTATGGTTAGACTATAGCAAATGACATATAGAGTCTTTTCGTAATGTAAAGAGCTATAAAAATATCAGATATTACTTCTATTGATACTGTTACCTTATCTCTTGAATTAACGATATAATGAATTACTGTGATCAAAAAAATAAATCACCCTTAACTGTTATTCCTAGAACTGCAGATGTGTAGTTATTCACCAGCACCACACTTGAAGCCATGATAAATTGCACAATTCAGAAATTGTGCTGTACTTAGCAGTTGAGAATCCAAAGGCATTTCCACACCATGATGCAGCATTGGAGTAGGACTTTAGTGGAAGGTCACATTTATATAATTTCATTCAACTATAACAGGATCAAATGAGAGAATTGCGTGTGTTTATTAAGAAATAAAAAAGATTCAGAGCTAATCACAAGTGCAATGGTGGCTTTAAGAGAGAATGGGATCTCCACTAATGGTCTTTAAACATAGTCTAAATAGTCACTTGGCAGAAATGTTAAGGAAGGGATTCTTTCTCAGGCAAGGGTGAGACTAGATTGCCCCTAAAGTCCACTCCAAATCTCAAATCCTGTGATTCTATATTATAGTAAATATTTATTTCCATCATTCAGTAAGTTCATTTGGACTATAACATGCTTAGGCTAAAGTGTTTAGCCTTCACATTTGCTCAACATTTATTCAGAAAAAACCATCACTCAACTCTACACATTGACTTATTCCCATAAATTTAGTCAAAAAAAATTTAGGAGTTTATTACTATATATTGTGGGTTATTATTTCTCATGTATTAATATTATTTGACCCTAACTTTATATTATTAGCAATTATTTGAACCCAGAATGTCATCCTGACCTCAGGAGCTCTCTAGAAAATCCAGAGCCAGCCAAAGAATTCTTGTATTTTAGGTTTCCCTTATGTTTTGGCTTTGCCCAAATATCATTGACTGTTTACATGTAGTTCATCTCAATGTACCTCACTTTCAAATTGTCCTCTCAGCATAATTGCTTAACTGTGTGCCGGTGGTTCATGGGTTGGCACCGTTATCTAAATACTATATAATGTAAAGCTTCCAGAGCCCAAACAAAAAAGCCAGCTTCTTTTCTAGCTTGCTCCCTTCTACCAAATGACCTAACAAAATTCATTCTAAAACTATTTCCGATTTTTGGGTTTGCTCTCACAAACAAATTTTCAAAAGTATTTGTATTTGTATATATGTATGTATATGTATGTGTGCAGAGATATTATACATAGAATATGTGTGTATACATACACATATCTATGTCAGTATCTATATCTATCTGTATATCCTGTAGCTTTCCTAAACAGTTGTATAAACATGTTCAGAAAAAAAGGAAATGTGATACCAAAACTGTCACACCTAGGACTTGAGTTCCATTCTCACTTTATTGTCCTATAGCAGTTTGCCTTCCTACATGAAATGAGTCCTACTTGAGCAAGGTTCAAGTTACCAAAATCACTCACACTATTCATATGAATTGACGGTTTTGATTATGTCAAAAGAGAGGCCAAAGCTTTACTGAGCATAAATTTACCTGAGGCCTAAGGATGGTCTTTCCTGAACAGGATGAAGGCAAAGTGAGGCATCATCTACTGCTACTGATAGTATTGATGGTATCGTTGAGTAATAGGAAGTTTTTAGTAATTCATATGCATAAAACATTCGAACTTGAAGGTTATACACCTAGGACTTTTCAAGAGCACAGAATTTATTTTTATATATAAATATAAATTATATATAATTATAAATTATATATAAATAATAAATTATAGATATGTAAATATAAATATATAAATATAAGAAATACATTGGGGGTTAAAGGGCACATCCAAATACATACAGATGTAGGCAAAGTAGGCATAGGTTCTCAAGCCTAAAATCTGGTAACAGAATGTCTTGTAATTCATTCTTTCTGTAAGCACAGGTAAATGTAGGGTACTTAACGTGTCAGGTTCTAGCTGAATCTTGCAAAATCTGAAGGACTTGGTACTAGAATGATTCACATTGCAGACCTCTTAACTGTCATTATTTTAATCCTGTACTCTGAAGTTTCAAGTAATCTCCATGCAATCCATCAACAGCATTTATTAAGTGCCTACTATGTTTTAGGCATTGTACTAGAGACAAATAAACAAAAAGAAATGAAACATTTACTACATGTAAGAAGCCTACATTCTACCAGGAGAAATAACTTGTACATATTTAAGAATATATAAAACATACAGAAAAATACGAGGTCACATTTTCAAAAATTGTTTCTTTAGGCATACCAATCTGCATATGAAAATGGAACTTATGGCTTGTGTATTGACACAGAAGTAAGAAGCAATTAAACTTCTACTTAGAGGAATAACAATTTGGATATAAATTATTTTATACGTGCAGCAAGACCATGACTGTTTTAGGCAGGAGCTATGCAGTGATGCAATACCTTGTTGACCTTAATTTAATATTTGTCCTTACACTGAAAAAGGTGCTATTGAGGTCTTCATGGAGTCGTAAGTGAAAGCACCAAGATGAGAGCATCGAGCTCTCCTTTCCATTCACACGCCATTGCCGTAGGCCAAATCTCATTGCGTTTCACCTTCACTGTCATAAGAGACTCCTTTACTAATCCTCTTGACATAATTCCCCTCTCCAATTCATTTTTCACACTGCTACCAAAGTCATCTTCCTAATATACAAATCGGATCATGCTTTCCCTACTCCAAGATATTCTGATTCCCTATTCTCTACAGGCAAAATACAAATCTTTTATGGCAACATTCAAGGCCTTAAAAAACTCAACTTTAACTTATATTTCCAGTTTTATTTCATCTCTACATTTCATGGAAACTGTACTACCAACTGTTCTCCAATTTCATCCCGTCTTCACCAGCCTCCATACATTTATATGGACTGGCTAGAATAGGTTCCTTCCATCTCTGCATTTATTGAAACTCTCCTCAAGTGGCCAGATGGTACTTCTCAAGAAAACTTTCAATAATCCCCCATGAGAAGTGATCTATCCCTTTCTATTCTCTCATTTCTCTCTTTAATATCTTATATGCACTTAGCACATTCTAACTTGTATTACAGTTGTATGTGTGTGTGTGTGTCTCTGTGTGTGTATCTTACCTTTGTAAAGTGTAAGTTCCTGAAGTAAAGGATTTGTATTTTATTTCAGCTAGTAAACATCTAATATGGCAAATAGTGTGCTAGGCCATAGGAATACAGAGAGAGAGAGAAACACACACACACACACACACAAATAAAATCTTTGTACTCATGGAATTAACATTCAACTGAAACATTCTGGAACAGCTTGGCCTTCACCTTTTTATTTCTGTGGGCTAGCTCAGGGTCTAATTTTCCTTTCCAGAACTTCCATTAGCCATGCATAAGAAAAGCAAATTGCAACATTTTCCTTGCCTTTTTAAAAATGTCACCATAATCCAAGACTTTATGTTCAGGGAAAATGTTTTTTCTAATTTAATTTTTAAATTTTAATTTAGGTTAAATTAATTTATTCCTCCTCATATTTCCTGCCCTTCATGACCACATGGAGATGAGCAGGATACAAGTATGTAGAATATTAGAGATGGCTTCCCTGTAAAAAAAAAGTTAAAAAAAAGTTTGATTATAAAATAGTGAGAGAGATGTTTCTTTGGTGTTTTTGAACCCTGACTTCAAAAATAATTCCGAGGGGGAAGAAATCTAAAAATGTCTTTAGAAAAGGACCATCATTAGAATAAATACATAGCCTCACAATGTAATTGCTTTGATGGGAAAAATCAATTGTGCATGTAACTTCAGAACACTTTAAAAACCTGTTGAATTTTTTTTGTTTGTTTTTGTCTTTGTCTTTGTTTCGTTTTGTTTTTATGTTAGATATGGCTGGGATCTCCTCCTAGCTATAAGATTAAATATATTCTCCTAGGCGTAGCTAGACCTCAGAAAAAGAATGAGCCGGGGAAGTTTTTTGTTGGGTTTTTTTTTTTTTCATATAAAGATATTTAACGTTCTTTCAGTTGTAATTACAATTAAGCTAAAAGGAAGAAGGCTTTTATGGAGAACTAGAAAGCGCTTAGGAAAGGGGAAAAGAATGAAGGAAAAGTAAGGCAAATAGGTAAATGGAATAAGAAAAGTCTTATTTATTTTATTTCCTAATCTGATTCATTCACCAAAGATGTAATTTGGGGTGAGACCTGCTGTTGTTCAACCAAAATTTCAAAAAAATACTCAAATGAGGTTCAGAGATTGCAGCAAGTTTTAGGAAAAAAGATACAGTCAATTAAGTCCTGATTTTACTATGAAGAATCTCAGTATATAAAATTTGGACTTTTTCCCCTCATATTTAATCTTGGCATAATTGCTGGCACAAAGTAGGCATTGAATAAATCACTATTGACTGTTTGATTGACTTCATGAGTATTTTAAGGAGGTGTTCAAATTCTTACTTATATGTAAGCAACCTTCCTAGAGACAAATAAAATGTGCAGCAGATTGCTGACTTTGAATTGGAAATTCTTTCACCTGGAGCAAATTCAGTTAAAGGGGTTTAGACAGTGTAGCAACCAAAAAGAGAGTCTACTTAGATTACAATTCCCCGGAGAAGGGTGCCATTCATCCTCTAGAGAGGGCAGCCAGTATTCCTGATGACATGCTTGATATTTCCCAATCCACCAAACCCCAGGAGCAAGTAAACATGAAGGGAGGCAGTAAGCAGAAAGCTGTGGGAAAGGTAAGCCCTGGTAGAGGAGCATCACGGCTATCCGAATATGGGCATTCTGGGACATGAAAGGAATGGTGGTTGTGCTATACGGTACAGGGATGACAGTCCAGAAGAAGTGTGGCCCCTCCCTAATATTGATACCATAGGATAAAGTCTTGTATGTTCTGTGCTAAATATGTATCTATTGTCAAGAATTCTGGACCAAGAGTCATGAAATCACAGACCTATGTCAAAGATTCTGCACACGGTGAAATTTCAGTAAAAATTAGTGAGGCTTTCCAATCTATACAAAAGGACCATCTTTTGGTTTAAAGGAGATAAAAAAAGGAAAGAAAAGAAAACTTGATAGGCTCTTGCAATATCATAATTTATGTGAAACATGAAAAAAATGCCCTATACAAAGGATACTCTACCCCATGGCATCAGTCTTAGGATGGAGAGTGATGACAATGTACATGATACGCAAACATATATATATATATATATATATATATATATATATATTTGCAGATATTTGAGATCCTTAGAACAAGGACACTATAAAAAATCTGTATATTATCTTTTCCAAATATTAACAGTAGTAGGAATAAGGGGTATTATCTATTAAAGGGTTCTCACTGTGTTCCTTTTGTTGGGGAACACCCTTCTGTTGCATTGACTGTATCCATAATATATTCTGATATTCATCTGTTTTTCATTCCATTAATATTTCATTCAAATTAGAAGGTGACATCACTGTTTATATCCTGGTATTTAAACATCTTTCCTGGTGAATATTTTCCCTTTTTATTGTTTAAACAAGGTAACAAGCAGATGAATTTAAATTCAAGCTGGAGATGACTCTCTGAAAAACATATTTTTACTCTATTGAATGCCATGTACTACACAAGCTCAATATATCAAAAGAAAGGCAGAACTCAAGGCCTAGGTGGTGAATAGGACCTTTGTTCTGGGAAGAGCTTATTTCAGCCACCAACTGTACAAAATCAAGTGTAATATTCCAGACATTTTCTGCATAGAAAATGAGAGGTGCAGTTGACATTCAAAGTGTGCATTTGTTCTGGAGGCTGTGGGAGTTACTTTGGAGTACCTTCAGAAAAAACAGAGTAGGCCTGCCTGAAGGGCAAGATTTCAAATGCCAACGTGTTCTCAGCTCCTTATTTCAAAATTAAGATCAAATTAGAAAAAAAAACAAAAAACAAAACCTCAATTTGGGAAGCCTACAAACTGCAAGACATCCCTTTACAAACAACATCAGTTATTCTATTGCAAAGGAAAAAAAAGAACAAAACTTATTTTAAAATGGGGAGAAACTTGCTGCTTTCCCATTTTGGGCAATCTATTTGCTTTTTGTCAGTTCAGTCTATCATTATTAGTAAAAATCTCATTGAAGTGAATTCCCCAGCCACTGAGATAGCACTTTCTTCCTGTTTAACTTTCTATGGTGTTGCTGCATCTTTCTGTCTTACGAATTACCTCCAGTCAAATCCTACGTGCCCTTCTTATTGCTAAGGAAAAGCTATGTAGATGGCGGCTTTGTTTAGGGAGATGTTTCTGCCCAGCTTCAATGTTATTGAAGGCTCATCAGTTAGCTAAGTGCATGCCACACTTCATTTTTTTAGATAGCTCTCATTGTTTTCCATAAAGTAATTACTGAAGCCTGGGATTTTTTAAATGGTACTTCACTGTGCAGACATGGCCTAAACTTCTTTGATTATACATATGCTATTCTGTGACGCTCACTAATCTCTCCTGCCTTGGATGTTTTTAACAAAATGGCTGAAATTTCCAGCCATTATAGATGAGTTATTCAGCAAATCGGTAAAAGCAATTCCACTTGACAAGCCTATAGTACTAGCTTAAGTGATTGAAACACTTTGATTTCCACAATGGCAAGGTCCTTAGTATTCTTGCAGGATTTTTTTTTTTGAAAGTTCCAAGTCTATTTCCAAAATGCCACCAGCCACATGGCCAAAGAGAGTCAAGAAGAGTTATCCACTCAGACTTATGCTAATCTGAATTATGGAAGCAGGTTAAAGCAGGAATTTCTCTTAGGGGAAAAAATTGCACAAGAGTTTTATTTCATATTTCTGTATATTATCAGCTATTGATAATTTCCAAGTGGATTTCATTGTGTTTTATTCCATTGTGGCTATAATTCGTTCTTTTAAGTCTTTCCTTTTAAATGAACCTTAGCTTAAAAAATGGCTGAGGTCATGAGATTTATTTATCTGGGACACTGAATTGTACACTTGCCTTAAAGACAGAGGGGATGTTTTTTGCCCTCAGGGTATTAGTCATGGTCCCTGATTCTTCGTGGGAAAAACCAAGGAAGTTTCAAAATTGTGTTCCTATTATTTCAATTTCTCTAAGACTTTGTTGGAATCCCAAAGTGAATTTTCTATTCTCCCATTGTACGTTGCGTAGGAGGGTACCAACCAACAGTCTTTGAGGAGCAACACCTGCAGTTACATTCAAAGGCATGATTTTGCAGGCAGTTTGTGAGCTGGCCGGCATTGTCCCCCAAGGGATAAAGGCCTAGGTTCTTTACCTGACTGGCAGGAGCATTCCAGCACCAATAGGACTCTAAACATTGTTTTGTGAGTAACGAATCCTGCTGGCTTCATCCTGCAAGACATTGAAATCCCACAGGGAAAATGTGGTTAGAAATAAAACAGAGGGCTGGGGCCTTTAATGAGTTTCCTATCCACAGATGCCATCAAGCTTTTATACCATTCATTTTATTTCTACAGCTTCAACAAAGATTCCCAGAGTTGTGGGCAATACTCTTACCACTGAAGTGCATAGAACTTGGCAGAAATCTACACTTCAGAGATAATAACATATCATTCCATGAAATAAAGAAAAAGGCATAATCAAAAAAAAAAAAAGAAGTTAAATATGGAAACCTGTTTTGACAACAAATGAATACCGATGAAGCCAGACAGGAAAGGTGTTATATATGCATGTTTTTTTCATGTTTCACATAAATTATGATATTGCAAGAACCTATCAAGTTTTCTTTTCTTTACTTTTTCATCTCCTTTAAGCCAAAGAGATGATGTATGGTACTTTCCGTCTTGTGGGAAAGGGAAAGCCATGGAGCGTAGGGAGTTTTAAACACTGAAAAACATTGGCCAAAACCTAAAAAACATACATCTCCCATACTACTACTGTATGTGAAATAGCAGTTGTTGCTTTTATGTTACTCAGTAAGAACAGAGAATCTTTGCTTCCCCATAAGCAAATTAAACATTTTCCTAAAAATAGAACTCAGCAAGAAGTTGAGTCTGCCTCAAGACCACTGAGATTACCATGGGATGCAAATACTCCTCATCCTGCTAAGAATTGCAATGGAAAAATTCATTAATCTATAACAAAGCTATATTGAATTTTCGCATGTGATGATATGCCAATGATATCAAGTACCACACGATATGCTGTCCTGCCAAATGTCCAATTAAATGATAAATATTATTATTCAAAATACTACCTCTTATTTTTTGCTGTCATTAAGATTAAAGAAAACATCAGATTTTTCAGGTCTTTTAAATTGCGTTCTTATTTGATTTGTTTTGAAAGATGAGTCCCTTTCCCTCTCGTCTCATGAAAAAACGTTCTAGTAAAGAGCCGACTAAGACTTTTTTTTTTTTGAGGCATTTCGAGGAGAGATCAAGCAAGCCTGTGCTTTTACTCCACCATCTTGGCTCCACTCTCCAAGATTTTTAGTTCTAAGAATTATAAGGGGAAGATGATAATTGATGTATTTCCTTTAAGGGTTCAGAATTACTTTCAGGTATGTTCTACAATGTCTGGATCACATCTTGATGTTTGATTTTGGTGGTGACTCCAAACATCTGTGAATATCTGACACAAGATAATCTGTTAGGGAAGATGTAAGACATCAGGAATAAAGATCAGAATCCTAAACTTGAAACTGTTTTTAATATAAAAATAATTTTGAAATACATATACTTTTAAGTCATATGCATCAATGATATATACAACCCACACAAAACCAAGTAAATGGTATTATTGGTCAAATGTTTCTGTTCCTTTCAGAGAAACTGGTTCCTGGGAAAGTAGGTAGCAATTTCTAAAAGAGACTTGAAACAATAGAAGGGAAAGTATATTGGAATTATAGGACACATGCTAAAGATAAAAGAATTATGAAACCTGGTGAAGACACAAGGAAACTGGAGAGAAAAAAAGAGATATTTCAAGGAAGGAGAGGAAAGAAGGTGGAAGGAGGTAGTCACAGTTATTTTTAATACATAATATTTATGTACAACAATTAAAAACATTTTACACCATTTCATAGTATCATAAGACCCTAGTCTTAGAACTGGAAGGAAAACCGAGGGTTCACATAGTTCAATTCATTTTATAGATAAGGGAACTGAATCCAAAGAGTTCAAATGATTTGGTATAGAACCGAACCAGGATTTGTATTGAGGTCTTAGAACTGTGGACACTCAGGGTTATAGATCTAAAGTTGGAAGGAACATCGAAGGATATTTAGTACAAACTCTGCATTTTACATAGGAGGAAACAGATTCACAGAAAGCAAATGATTTGCCCAAGGTCAGGCTTGCAGTAAATAGCACAGCCAGGTCCTCTGATTCCAAGTCTAGCACTCTTTCAGCTCCACCACACTGGCTTAATGCTTATCTCATTAGATCATGACAATAATCCTGTAAGATAGGAAATGTATATATTTATCCCCATTTTATAGATTAAAAATACTGCTATAGATTAAAAATACTACTATAGATTAAAAATAGTTTTCAGAGAAGTTAAATAACTTGTCCAGCAAATCCACACAAATACTAAATGGTAAACCTGATTTCAACCAGGTTGTTTTATCTCTTGTTCCAGGATTTATGCCATACTGCCTTCTGACTTTGGATTCGAACTTGTTCATGCCTACAATTTTGCTGTTCTTACTGACTGAGCTCTAGGATTCTTCTGTTCTAGAAATTAACTTGATTAGCTATTGATTCTTGTTACGCTATCATTAAAGTCAAGGTTGTTGAAGCACTATGGGTGTATAAGATAGAGTCTTAAGAGTTGTGGCTCCCTTTCTTTTTTCCTAGAACCTTCCCACAATATACAAAAATGGCCATTTTCTTGTAGCCTACTCTGTTGTCTTTGATTTCCATTTCTCTCTTGTATTCGATTTCAGTATCCTCCTCTTTTTCCTTCATGTCAGCTTTTACATCATAGCACCTTACCAAATAACTTGAAAATAGATGTTAGTCAGAAGGCCCATGCCCCTTCTGCAAGTAAAAAGAGTATTGAACTTGGAGTCAAGAAACTAGAGTTCATCTCTGCCATTGACTTGGGCAAGTAACTTAATTTCTTTGGGACTCACTTTTCTTATCTGTAAAATGAGGAATTGGGATGAATAGATGGTCTATAATATCTATCCCTATTCCTCTAACAGTCTGTGATCCTAATAAGTTATTTTTAAATTTTTATATTTTAATTTTATTTAGTTCCAAATTCTCTTCCCCATTCATTGAGAATGCAAGACACACCTATTATACATATGAAATCATGTAAAATATTTTCACATGAGCCATATCTTAGATGGGGAAAAAATAAAGAAAAATAAAGGGAAAAATATGTTTCAATCTGTATTCTGAGTCCATTAGTTCTCTATCTGGAGAAAGGACATGAGTCTTTTGAAATTATGGTGAACCATTGTACTGATTAGTTACTAAGTGCTGCAGGGCTGATTATCTTCACAATATTGCTATTACCATGTAGATTGGTCTCCGGGTTCCACATCAGGTCATGTTCCCATATGTCCATCTGATAGACCTTTAATAGATAACACCTTTAATACGCTTGAAAAAAAAGTGGTATCTAAGGACATGGAGAGAAAGAGAGAAAGGGAGGGAGAAAAAAACAAAGAGAGAGAGAGAGAGAGAGAGAGAGAGAGAGAGAGAGAGAGAGAGAGAGAGAGAGAGATTGATTTAGACCTGTGATTTTATTGGGGTAGAACACTACAAAGCAAAGAAATTCTCTCTACTCATATAGGTTGGCCCCTTCACTACAACTTGTATCGTTAAGGATTTGCTAAGGGTATGAATGATTAAATGACTAGCCCAAGGTAATACATCCAGTGTGTCAGAGATGGGACTTCAGCTCTTTCTGGCTCTTAAGTCCAACTTTCTGTCCACTGCAACTAGGTTACTGGGTTTAGAGGAAGGAACACCAAAATTCTCTGAGTTCAAATCTAGCCTCAGGCACTTACCCAACTGTGTGACTCTGAGCATGTTATTTAACCTCTGTCTCTTTCAGATTCCTCAACTGTAAAACGAGGGATAATAGCACCTACATCCCAGGGCTGTTGTGAGGATCCAATGAGGTAATATTTGTAAAACACTTAGCATAATAAGTAGTGGTACATAATAGGCACTTAATAAATAAATACATGTTTCCTTCCTCTTGAGATTAGACAGAGATAGAGATAGCCACACTATACCAGATAACATTTCAGGAATCTACTTATGAACCACACATGAAAAGTAGGGTCAGTCAGAGAGGCTGCTCCTCTTAGAATAATGAGAAAATTTTTAAGGAAAGAAATCATCAAAGACAAGAGGTTATTATTATAAAAGAAAAAAGAAAGAGAAGTCACAAATCTATTTGAAGTTATTAAAATGTAAAACATTTTTGCTCCTATAGACTGTTTAATATCTGGCTTTTGTCAAAATTTAGAATCAGGCGCCCACTTGATTCCTACATTGGACAAGTTTGTATAAGCATATGGAAGCCTTGATATCCTCCAAGTGTTTGACCATTATTTCTTTCTTTCTTTCTTTTGTTTTTCTTTCTTTATAAAAATTTTGGCAGTGAAATAGACCATTCCTATTTTTCTCCTTTAAAATGCTTTGAAAATACCTTTTATAGTACAAAAGCTGCCATCCCATAAAAGATTTGGGTTCATCTTAGTATGGCAGAGGTTGGTATTGAGAGGGGTTATTTATGATTAGACCTCATTGTTTTCAAAGTGCAATGTAAAATCGTAGGTATCAAAATGGAAGGGATCTTTTGGGATCATCTATTCTAAACCCCTTTTTTTGAATAGGAGGAAACTCTGAATGATAAAAGAAACTGCACAGGGTCTTACAGTTACAGGTAAGGGATAGAGTTGGGATTCAAACCCAGATCCTTTGACTGTAAATCTAGTACCTGGCTGCCTCCAAATGTTTGAAGGGTTGTCAAATATTTTAGCAATTTCAATTTTTTAAAAAAATCTATATTTACAGTCATTTCTTAATATTGCTTTCGCTTTTTCATGTCTCCACCAGTCTATAATAAATCAGTTTTTGTCAACATGAACTTTTAATGGTGATACTGATATGGTGATAATTGAGCTATGTACTGCTTCTGGAGTAGGTTAATTTAGTCAAGATGGGCAGTAAAAGCCCATCAGATTTTGGGGGTCAATCTAGGTCTGCCCAAAGTGCCATCAACCTTGGTTCAAGCCAATAAGGATTCGGATCAGTCTGTAAAATAGCCTTACCTTTCTTTGAAGACAGGTTCTACCAAGACTTTAGGAATGGCATATTTAATTCTACCTCAAGGGCAAAAGAAAAAAACATATCCTCTCTTTTTCTGCTGGAATTTAGGTTTGGTTTGACTCTTGCAATAGAGGAGGGGAGAACATTAGAGGCTTGAATCTCACTAATGTATTTGAAGGAAAGGACAGATATACTTCGCATTTTAATCATTTTTAAAACTTGGACAATTTCAAGGAGAGTTTACTAAGGTTGTTTGTTGATTCAATCTTTGGTTTAGACCAGATCTTTGGCTTAAAATTTAATCATTTTGGATGACCAATAAATATAATATGGCCCCTTACCTTATCCCTGCATATGCCTCTAGTTCAATGAGTATATATTTAGAGGAACAGGAAAGTATTTTATGTAAGTAGATGTGATGGTGAAGATGCCTTAAAATGATTACTACTCTTTTATGTTCTACATAAATGTTCCACAGCTCATTACTAAATTACAGATTTTCAGAACTTTCAAAATTGCTCATCGTTTAAAAAACAGTAAACGAAGGGAATGGTTGGTTCGTATATGCCTTTATTTACAATAATGTAGTTATCAATAGAGAAAGCAAAACACTTGTAAGAAAATCATTTCTAAATGCAATTTACTGCTACAGTCTATTTTCTGTAAGTAAAATAAATAGCAAGTGATCTCGGTGGTAAATACTTTTTGAGCATTTTTAATGTTCAAATTATGTTATTTAGTTAAGCATGCAAGTTTAAGTGCTAACTAGTATTTTGCATACATACCATGAGATAGGAAATAGCACGTGCTTTCTATTTATATTGGTTACCAATCTTGATATTCAAGGGAAGAGTGTATAAAGTTAACAAGCAATTATTATCTGGCAAATTAGTACTCAACAACCCGGAGTAAATAGGAAGTTTGAAACCTATCTGTTATACAGCTACTTTAATTTGCATAGCACACTGGTGTGTTTGCTTTGCAAATACTTTGCAATGAATCATCATTTGTACTATACAGTCCAAAGAAAAGCAATCAAAATTCACAGCAAGACAATGAAATTAATTATAACTGTTGAATTCTGTGGTGGTAATTCCTCCTCATGCAGGAAGATTAATTGCATCGCACTCTCCTTGCACTCCACTAAATGATCTGATGAATGTATAATCATTTACAGATTTCTCAAATGCTGAAAATTGATTACCTTTGATTAGCTCTGATCTGCACAAAGAGCTCTGACAGAGTATCAGTGAAACATTGCAACATTACAGACAAAGTAACAAATGATTTAATTACCAGTGTGCTTATTAATGTTAGATTCCCTGCAGTGATCCTGGCAAATCAGGGGCTTGTAATAGACCTGTGGGTTTCACTGAATTCCATTAGGGTTTAAATAATATTTCTCACTATTTCTCAAATCCTTCTTTTCATGGCTCCTTAATAACTCTAATTAATTTTAATTTGCACCCAGAAAAAACCCCCACAGCATCTTCAGAAACTTTTAATTAGCTATAAAATAAAACTCTTCCCAAGGAGATACTATATATGTGTATATGTGTGTATATATATATATATATATATATATATACACATATATATGTGTGTGTATATGTGAATACATATATATGTGTGTATATGTTTTGTATATAGTTATATATGTATCTCTCTATTATGATCAGCATTGGGGAATCCTTTCAAATAAGATTCCACTAATGGCAGTTAGCTCTCTGTAATGCTGTTTAACGAAAATCTAGAACAAATGTTGAATCGTGCATGTGGTCCAACTTGCCTCTTTTAGCGGCAAACAGAACACGAATTGTTTAAACACCAACCAAGTCAAAGAACAGGATGGTGAAATGTTTAGATAACAGCCAGGGAAACATTATTTTAATACTTTTCCCTCATTTATTACAAATACATACATTCAGCCATTTTGCTAATTGTAGTATAGAAAACACACTGATTAAGCAGCTACAGTGTGTGCCTGAAAAAGGATTTGAAAATGAAAGAGCAGGAGAACACTAGCCCAGTTAGACACAGAATGTGATGAATAATGTTGGCACAGACAAGCCAGGCTTATGTAGGCTTCTGCTCAGGAACACTCAGATCACTTTGGATTGGCAGCTTTTAGGGCTTTCCCCAATTTGATGCCATTATATATGACATTAAATTATTGTGAAGCAATGACAATGAAACCCCAGCCGATCAGAGGAGTCAAACAGAGCTCAAATGAAGATGTATGTTTTCCAGGGAAGTGTTTCCAGGGAAGCAAAATTAAAGTATAAGCAATTAAAAAGCATTTTTTTAGCCCTGAAATGTGACTCTCTGACCACCTTTCTGATAATATTTTTGCACAAAGATTTTACAGGACTGCAGAAGTGGGCAGCGCTTCACGTGGTCCTTGTGGCATTATGATGCAAGTGGCTTCAAACTTAAGCCATACAGAGATGCAGCCCCCGATGCTTGAGGATTGCATTTATTACATTTGGAGCTGTCAGCAGCTGAAAAGCTATCCATCATGCTGAAACGGCGCAGAGTCAGAAGTCTCTTTTGGTGGAGAAATATTGAAGTCAGATTGTTGATGTCAAAAGTCAAAGTAGAGTTCAGCTCTCTGTTTTATGAGTCTGACTGAGACACATTGTGCCTGTGCGCAAACTGATATCTAGCAGAGCTCATTTGAGCAAATGTGTGATTTAGAAGTCAGAAAAACATTCGAACAACCCAACTCCGAGCAGGCAGAGGCTGTGGCATGCATGCATAGTTTTTACATTTTAATATGACGCCGCTTCGCTGTGTTTTATCACCCGAAATGCATTAAACCATAGCAACTTTCAATCTAGGATATTGAACATCACTTAGCTCTTTGATACATGCATTGAAAAAAAGAAAAAAAAACAGTAGGAGACAACATTAAAAATTATTGCTATAATAACAATGGGATTGGTGCCACTCAGTGGTTGGTTCCCTCCCTCCCCCCACGCACCACCAAACTTAGTTTGTAAACGGGGAATTCACTTTATTCCGTAAGAAGATGTGATGTCCACAAGTGTACACTCATGGAGGGGGCAAAATAAAGAAAGTGTTGAGAAGCTAAGTGGAAAGACCAAAGGCATTCTCAAGAAGGGTCTTTTGTAGACATATCAAGTCAACTACATACCCAGAACCTATATTGTAACTGCATGTGTAGTGTGTGAAAATCTGCAGAAATGCATATATATATATATAGCACATCCATAATATGTATATATACACATACACATAGATTACATATATATTTTTAAACATACACATAGGCCACATTTGCCGCATTCCTATAATGGAAAAGGAATAGTGAGGCAGAAAAGGGCAAATATTCTGTTTGGGGCCTCTCTGCGTTCTTTTTCATTTGTACCTCAGCTCACCTTATCTCCCAAAGAAATTCCTTCCCCTTCTTTCTTTTCTCCAAACCTTTTCAGAGTAAGAAAAATGACAAGTAAATGAAATGAAAATGGCTTAGCTCGAGCAGACTCAGCCGAGGCTCAACAGCATCTTAAAACCTCCCTTCGAAATAAATCAACCAGCCTTCGGAAAACATTGTTTTATTTAAGCAAGTCCAGGGGGTCCAGGGCTACATTTTCAGAGCATTTCTCGAGTCTGAGCTGGGGCTTTGTGCCTCCCAAGGCAGCATATGCTCTGTCTCTGATTGTACTGGCGAGATTTAGTGAAAATTTGTTATGATCCACCAAAAAAAAAAATCACTAATAACCAAACATATTTTGTGGATTCAAGTCAGGAAGACTTTTTTTTTTTTTTTTTTTTCTGATTTCACCTCCTTTTCTCTTTTGCAAGCACAGCCCTCAGGGTGTATGATGTCATGGTCATCACTAGCACATGGGAGCAAGAAAGCCTTTAATGAACTGCAAACTTTGTTCAATAAAAATGATTGTCCTCCAGACTCCTTTTCCCAAGGAGGGAAAAACATATAAATATCATGCAGAAAAAGGTCCAAGAATAATCCTGCCCTCAGCAAGCCTGGAAAACAGCTTAAAACAGAGACAGAGAGAGAGAGAGACAGAAAGAGAGAGAGACAGAGAGAGAGAGAGAGAGAGAGAGAGAGAGACAGAGAGACAGAGAGAGACAGAGAGAGAGCTCAGCAGCAGCAAAAAAGAAAACAATGGTGCAGTTTATTTTCTGTTAACTTGAGGGATGATCCAATGATACCAGATGTAGCGGCCAGCTCTGGCAATCGAAGGGTCACTGGTTTGAGTCAAAACTCAACTTCAAGTTAATTGGCTGGCAGTGCAAATTGCACTGAGAAAGGATTTGTTTGAGGCTGGGGGAGGTGGAGAGTGGAGGAGGTCAGTGCTCTTGAGTCTCAGCACCCCCTTGCTACCCTGCCAGGTACTGACACTTACAAGTGTACTTGGCAGAACAGACACCTTTCCTCTTTCCAGATGATAGATGAGAGAGACAGAGACAGAGAGAGAGAGAGAGAGAGAGAGAGAGAGAGAGAGAGAGAGAAAGAACAGAAGAGCCGATAGAGGTAAAAGATAAAAAAAAAAGGTCAAAGACCAAATTTAAATCACAAAAAAAAAACAGGTTTTATCTGGTCACATTTTTATAGAAACATATAACTGCACCATGCATGTACGATATGGGCTTGTAACTATTAGCTGATAATAGAACTATACATTAGCTTGTTTTTCTAATTTTGAAATGTAAAGGAGAATTCAAATAGGTTCTGAAACTGTATTTACTTAAGAATTGGGGTGAATATGAAAACACGCATCAACAGCATGAGCTTAGAGTAAACCAGCATTCTATATGTATATGTATAATAACATATACTTTGTATTTCATAATCATGATAATATATTGAAAAATTTTCAGATTACCCTTGCATATTATATGTATATATACCTAGCACTTAAATAGCACTTTAAAGTTTACAAACTGCATTATGTATGTTAATATATTTGATCCATATATAATGGCATATTCAAATACACACTGAAATAACATTTATACATCATATTAATGCAGCAGTCCATATAACATATGAAGTGTTCCAAAAGTCTTAGTACGGTTTTAAGCATGCATGCTCTATCTCTCTCTCTTTCCGTATTTTGTTATGTATATGTAGAAATTCATATGGATACATGCATATATATTCCTAAATATATATGGGGGAGGACAGGGAAAGGAAAGGCAGAACAGTACACATGGTCGATATGTACATATAAACAAATGAAATATTGACTTACTCTGGGTTTAAGCTATTGATAACTTGGGTCTATGTTAACCCTGATTTATAAATAAATATATTCTTCAGATCTATTAGGATTCTTGCTCACTTTTCAAAATTGGGAAATCAAGTTATGATGTATAGCTTGTTGAGTATTTAGTTGGCCACATTTGAATGCAAGTTTGGGGGTTTTCTTTTTTTTTTCTAACATAATGTTATCTTTCAGTGAACTAAAAAGTTATTTGGCATATTGGAAAGGGCGTTTCCTCTTAAAGCACCATCCAGGTGGATATGTCAATAGCCACTTGAAAACATGTCAGGTCTTTGTAGTTAATAAAAATCCACTGACACAACCTCATGAAAAGACAAAAATCCAACATATGGAACTCACCAGATAGTAATACCCTTGGTCCACCACAACTGCACCATTCCCACCACAATAAGACTTTTGCAGAGGGTTATGCTGTATGCCTTCTAGGCAGAACGCCATAGCCCACAATTAGACTATATATTCAGAGACCAAAAACCTTATTGTCTTACTTGCAATATAATTATCTGTTATGATGAACTCTGATTCTAAGGACTATTGTCTTTAAGCTTGGATCTGTGTATGGAGGGGCTGTCTGGCTGAGATCCAGGAATGGACCTTCCATTTAGTGTCTCTGCCTGAGTGATTCCTCCAGGCTCTTCCTGGCTGGGTAAAACAGGGACTGTTTCTGCATGATTTCTTGGGTTGATGAGAAGCAATTATGCCTTAAATGAAGTCATTCATGTCTGCCATTTTGTTTGCATATTTTTCAGTGTTCACCTGTTATTAAACCTGTCTTTAAACTGTAAGCTAGTTTCAAGTTGACTTTTGTGTCTAACACAGTTGGTAATCAGAGGAAAACAAAATAGATAAAATGTTTTCTGTGCAAGCCACTCAAGCAAGAAATCTAATAAAGTGATTAAAAACTAAAATAGTATTTAACAATGCCCTGGGCACTTTCATTTCTAATAATTTCACCCCAAACCTCCTAAATTACTGTAAATATTCCTTTTTGGGGAGTGCCAACAACTTAACTGGGAAGGTAGGAGAGGTATGTATAAATATATTTTATTGTACTCAAAAATAGTTTTTATTCTCTTGAGTATTTAAGTGACAGATTGTCATATGCAATGCAGATATGATTTGTGCACAATTGTGGCCTATAGTAAATATTTAATAAATGCTTGCTGATTGATTCATCATATATAATGAGTGTTGAAAGTGAAAGGGATACCATATTAAAAGACTTACCAAATGCCAATATTTCATTTATATTTTTCTCTACTGTATCTCGATCAAAAAAATCATTCTACAGTAAAATTTCAAAGTGATGCAGTTTATTAAATCAAGTTAGTAATTTCTGACTTTTGCTCTTTAGGTGTCTAATGAAGTTTTTCTTGGTAGTGGTTTCCAAGGTGACTTTAACTGCAATAGGGAGAAAAGGTAGCAATGTTAAAAATGTGAAAATGTAGGCATACCATTAGCTTCTCCAACTTGATATGTTTTAGGTTAATTGGCCAAAGTAGCAAGGTATATTTTATTTGCTTTTTTTACATGAGGTTTTATATTTGATCAGACATGTTACCAGCTATTTTTCTTTAGCAATATATATTTTCCTACATATAATTAGCTTTTGAAAATAGATCTCAGTGACCCAGACTGGTTGAGTTTATTTATTGAATGCTTCTCCAACATTTAGTATAGCAGAAAATATTGTGAAGTCAATTGCAAATGGCAAAATAACTAACCCTGTGGATATTTAGGTGATTTCATATTATTCTCATACCCATCTTTTTAAAAAAGTCATGTGATTTGGAAATTGTCATTTGAATTGGAAACAAATTCATTTCATTAAAGTTTTTTTTTTAAAAAAAGGCCAAGTACCAATTTGTCTGATTTTGTGAATTTCAATGAAATAAGAGAAAGATTGCTGATAGTTTAAAAGTACTTAATTTATCACCACTGAGAAGAATCCCTTTTTTTTTTCCTCTTGAAGAGGATTGTACTAAGGTGACCTCTGCTGTTTAAAAAAAAGGCTTGCAAAAAGCAGTCCCTTTCCTAAACCATTCAGTACTTCAAAATTACAGGAACAGAAGTGGATACTGCTGGGCTTAAAAGTATTTCCTAAATTCATTACCGTTTGGATTATATCCGTGGTGAGGTTTTTGTTGTGTTTTTTTTTTTTTTAACTGAAAAGGTTTTCTTTCTCATAGCACTAGAAATTCCCCCTGTCATTTACTTCCCCTTGCTTTTACGTACAAATTCTGCCCAACCTGGGATCCCTGCCACTACATTTTTCTTCACACTGAAGGGTTTTCTCTGCTCCTAGTGGGGCAAAGTCATGACCCAGAAAAAAATTGATTCATGAATTCTCAGAGAGCAACTTAAGAAGAGAGGAAATATGCCCTGGCTGAGCTCCTACTAGTGACAATTTAAAACCTGTAATTAGTTTGGATTCAAGCTGCAAAGGGAATCTAAATTTAAAATTCATTAATTCAAACTGATATATTAACTTTAACAAACTAGATCCCTCATTATGGAGAAGTGTTATTATAAGATGTTATGCTAACTGTTGGAACTTAGACTTTATTAATTAAAAAATAAAGTATCTGAAGATGGTAGCATAGAGCAGGAAGATGTGCATTGTGCATGGGATATTATTGAAGCAGAAGTTGACTGGAGTTGCTCGTTTTGCAATCTCTGTCCAGGGTTGAATTTTTATAAATTCCTATCACCCACATGGAGCACGTGTGCCATAGCTTCTGCCCTCCTGTTGTCTCTAAGACCTTGGGTCCCCTCTAGCTAACTCCCTGACATTTCCATGAACCACACAGCTGAAATGTTATACAGTAATTAATGTTGATCCTAGCATACACTCAGCCTCCAGTACAAATTAGGATGGAAAAGGTTATCATAATATTTTGCTAGTCTATTTGGTAGACTTGGATTGCACCCTGTGGGGGACAAACAAAAAAAAAAAGAGAGAGGTATTTGTAAGTTATCTTTTACAAGGAATGAATATCTAGGTGAGTTTTAATATTATAATTTATTATTTTTTTAAATCACATTTTCACATTAGCTTTGAAAAGACTGAGTCTTTAGATTCCTGCATTGTCATACTTATGAGAGTTCCCTCGCGATCCTGGTACGGTATTATGGCAGGCAAGCTAGTAGGCAGAATCCATTGATGGGCTCTGAAATTTGACCTAAAGCTCTGTTATCATGTGTGGAGTTCAAATTCAGGTACAAGCAGCAGCTGGAACATCTCGAACTGTCACTAGTGTCTGAAAAACACCCAGAGACTAAATAATTTAGATTACACTATTCTGACCTGTATAATTGTTTAAATGAGTAATGCAGTCACCAACTGAAAGAGGTCAGCCATCTGTAGAGGAAACATAGAATTTGGTTTCATTTCCAAACAAACTTTTGAAGAGCAAACTGTCTGTTCTGTGGGAGGTAAGGGAAAGTCTGAAGACATATCAATGGCATCTCCCCCAAAAGCGGGGTTAAAATTTCTATCATTTGTAAAAGGTGATTGATTAGAAAATAGTAATGTAGCTGTCTGCCTAGGCCAGGCATGGTGGATGGGTAATGGCGAGGAACGATGGGGTAGAGGGACAACGGATAGGTTACAAAGTTTGCAATTCCAGTATTTACCATCTGATGATATGTTAGCTTATATGTAAATAACTGTGCATAGATAGCAACAGAAAAATAAAAGCATATGAATGAGTAAATTTTAAACTTAATGCTGAACTCAGGACAACAGCAACTTATTTCTTTTAAACTTAAGTGCTAATATTACCTCTAAAGTAATAAATTTTGATTTCTTTAAAAATCATTTTTACCAGGTTAACACATACTGATAAACTGAGGGTATTCAGGCAATTTCTATTAAATTTAAGTTTATTATAATCAAATACCTCAAACAACTTACGTTCTAGGGCTATTACCTTTTAACGGGACACTTGCCAGGCAAAGTGGCTTAATTATTGGATTTCTTCTCCAATCTTCTTTTCTCCTGGCATTGTATTTTAACAGGCTTCTTAGGGCTCTTCATGGTAAAAACAAATTATAAATGAAAAGAATGACAGAAAGGAAACAGATTAAGTTCTGTGAGTCTATGAGCTAACTATTAATTTAATGGCATGGGAGACAAAAAGGGGGGAAAAAGCTTTGATAATGCTCTCCACTTCCTATGCATACACTGGCTTCATCTTAAATAGATAGATTTACACGTAGATTTACACGTAGTCTTCCTTCAGGAGGTTTGTGCATGTTTTTTTTTAAGTATTATATTCTATGTTTGTTATCATAATTCACCTTTATGTATATATAAAGCATACCCTTCCCAATAACTTTGTGTGAGTTATCACTATTCATTTTCATCAAAAGTGTTAGATATTTGCTTATAATAAATTAATGGGATATTAAGTTTTAAATTTTCCATATTTTGAACTCACTTAGCTTTTCTGTTGTTGTTTTACTATGGGTACATGCATCTACCAAATTACAAGGTTTCAATCCCTTCAATATTGATTAAGCAACAATTGACATATATAATATATACTCATACATTTTCCCCCTGTGTTTTGGTAGTGTTGCTGAGTAACAGTGAAATATCCCAAATATGGTTAGTCAAGTGGTGAAGAAATAAAAGATTCGAATAATTCATTGGAATCAGAAATATCATAGGATCGCTTGATTAAACTTTTTAAAAATTGTGGCCGGTACCTCCAAATTTTTATATTTATCATAGCCATAAGGAAAGAAACTCCTATTTAATTGGAAATTTCATAGGTGTGTATATACATATATGTATACACAGACACACTTATAAGGCATATACGCATATACATCTATCATATGTATGTACACATATACATAGATGCTTCTTTGCATATTTTTCTACTGAGCCATTATTATATCCAGAGAAGTAGATAATAACCATTTGTCAGGGATATTGTAGATGGGATTCATATGTTCAGAGCTGAACTTTCCAAAGTCCCTTAAAACTCTAAAATTGCAATTTTGAAAAAATTTAATTCCCAGTGATTACTGGATAGCTTCCATACCCCATAGTGGCCATAGACTGTTGAGAGATCAAGAGAAAGATCCAATCAGTTTAGACAGACAATCATGGAAGATTGTTTGAAGCATAATATGTGGTATGTTGTAAATGCTTAACAAGGCTTATGGGCTTACATGGACAAGACTTGCACATGAGTAAAAAGGGCTCTCATATGCACTGTTCTCATAAGAATCAACATCAGTGAGATGACAGATCCATCAAAGTATCAAAATGTGAATTAAATATAGTATTTCTATCAAAATTAAATTTCATCAACATTTCAATTTGGGAATGAGTCACATACTTTGAGTTTGATTTTTTTTAAAGGGTATACATTAATCCAAGTAAAAATAATGATTCTTAAATTTCTGATTAGTAGGTTCATAGGAACCATTATAAGAAGCAGATTGATTGTGGAAAGAAAGCTGGCTTTAGTATCAGGACTTCTTATGTTCTAACTTACCTCTGATATAATATATTGGCTGTGTGACCCTGTGTAACCATCTCAATGCCTCCAAGTTAACTCTCTACCACTAAGAAACTGCAGAAATTCCTGACTTCCACTGGTAGAAAGTCTCCTCACTAAAAATTCCCTGTAGTTATGAAATCACAAGTCCAGATAAAAATTACTGTTATACTGACTAATGGTGGAATGAGGCATTAGTAATATAAATTTAGAAACAAAATTTCACAAAACAACTTTCAAATTCCATCATCAGAAACTTCAGACTCATTAGATGGTGCAACAGAACTTTAGATGAAAATCAGTAGAATCTGAATGGCAAGAAAGTAAGAAGATGGGGGAAATAACTCATTTAATCTGGTCAATTCTGAATTTATCCAGTTTGATGTAGCCATTGGAAGTTTTCCCAACAATGGAAGTTTTCATCTTTCTTCTCTACAGTTTGCTCTTATATTTGCAAGGCCTTAGTTTAAGGTACAAATTAATGAAAATAACTCCACATAAACAAAATTCACTCTGCCAAAAAGACTTATATTACCGTCAAGCCCATGACATTAAGAATTCATATAGAGATAAGCACATAATAGTTTGGTAGATACATCTGAAAAATAAGCAGACTTTTTCCTTAATTCAATAACTGACTCCTTATGTACAGTGTGTTACAGTTGAAGTCGTAATCATGAGACCTGATTTTACATCCTAATTCTGACAGGCACTGCTATGTGATTACCAGCAAGTTTCTTTGCTTCTTTTTGGTTTGGTTTCCTTCTCTGCAAAATTAATCTAAGTCATATTTGCATTACCAGTCTCCAAGGATTATCATGTGTCAAACATTTCATAAACATTTAAGCATGTTATTAATGAGTTATATTTATTGTCCCCAAAACTTCCATGCTTGACCGCTTAATGACTGATCATTTACGGTAAAATATTGGGTAAATGGATCAAAAATATTAGATTTTTATGTTATCATTTATATTTTATTAAGTAAGGAAACAACATCTTATATGGAAGAGGAGTTTGTAACTTTCTACCATTTAGCATTCTTTCCCTTCTCAGATGTGCCTGTGGAGATGTGCCTCCCTGCCTGTACCCCCAGTAAAATGCCTTGAGGACAGGGCATGTTTCACTATTATCTCTATAGCCCCAATATCTAATACCATACCTTGCACATAGTAAGCCTTTAATATATATTTTATGAATGAATAAGCTGGCAATATAGATAGTCATTTGGATCACTGGATCTAAGCCATAGACCTAGAGCTAAAAGGGACCTAAGAGTCTATCTAATCCATCTCCAGTCCCCATTTTATAGACAGCCCCAAGTCCTCTGACTCCAGAGACAATATTATTTCCCCCTTCCCAAATCATATTACTATTATATTTATCATATTATAAAAATCATAGTAAAAATAACTGGCAAATACATATTACTTAACATAGTACAAATAACAGCAATTATGTTTCTGTTCATTCGTTTCAGTTTTGCTCAACTCTTTCTGACCCCATTTGAGGTTTTCTTGGCAAAGGTACTAGAGTGGTTTGCCATTTCATTCTCCAGATCATTTTACAGATGAGGAACTGAGGCAAACAGAAGTCAGTGACTTGCCCAGGGTGACACGGCTTTTAAGTATCTGAGTCTGGATTTGAGCTCAGGTCTTCCTGACTACAGGCCAGGTGCTCTATCCACCATGCCACCTAGCTTCGCAGTTATAGCATACTTTAAATTATGCAAAACATTTTACTTATATTATCTGATTCTCACAACCACCTCATAAAAGGAAGTACTGAAGACATTCTTTCTCCTGAGTGATTGTGGGACTTGCCCAGGGATTCACAACTAGCAAGTGACTAAGGTGGGATGTGAACGTTGTTTTTTCTGACACAAGGTCTCACACTATCTCCGTTAAATCCCAATGCCTCCCACACTGAAAAGACAGTTTAAAGCAAAGAATAAATGTAGATAGACAAGAAATGCTCCGTTATGCTATGTCCTCAATATTTTTCCAATGCACAACAATGCTATCAGGGAAAAAATACATCAAACATATCATGAGTGGGGCATTCTCAGTGAGAATTTGGATTTTTCAGATTACTCTGTGACAGAAAACAGATTTGGTGGGGTAGAACATGTTCCAGCGGGAGGATGAGACAAAATTGAAAGTCACATGCAAAAGAAAGAAAATAAGCTATGATTGTTAATGCCTAATAATGAGATCTGTCTTTGATGTGGAGAAACAGCACTCTTCTGTCCTCATTCTGGTCACAGATGATGGCCCCAAGGGGATCACTTTCTATAATATTCAGTGGACCCCAGTGATGCCACCTGTTGTTTAATTAGCGTTAGCTCTAGTGCATCTCTTAGACAGTCAATTCTGGGGAGAAGGAAGTGGTAAAGAGGCAATCGTTTTTGGAATCCTCTGCAGAGTACATACAGCTGGTGTCCAGAGGACAATGTGTAACATTCAGAGAATATTATACCAATTTTTCTTGGGGCAAATTTAAATGACCCTAGATTAGATTACCAAATTACAGAATTACAGAGGTAGAAGGGACTTCCCTGGCCATCTACTCTAACCTATAACCAAAACCAAGCAAAAAACTTTCTACAGAACACCCAAAAACTGGTGATCCAAACTTTGCTTAAAGATTCCTCTAAGAGAGAACTCATTATCACTCCATAGAGTCCATTCCACCTTTTCCTAAATGTTCTTCCTTCTATAAAACTTGCATTTGTCTCTTTGCAATCTCTACTCATTACCCTATTATATTATTATTTCTTATATATATATATATGTAATAACATAATTATAACATTATAATGTGCATCTTATTTGTGTGTGAGTGTGGGGAGATTTGAAGATAGAAGAGTCAAACAAGTTTAATCCCTCTTTCACCTGACAGCCTTTCAAATACTTGAAATTAGCTATCATTCTTATCCCAAATCTTCTGCTCCTTGGGTTAAACATGATCAGTTACTTCAATACACAAAATCTAGGCCCCCTATCATTACAGTTGCCTACCTCTTGATTAGCATTGTCAAGCTCAAGTAGAAAGGGGAAGCCACTAATCCATACATAAAGATCCCAACAGCTTTAAAATGTAATGTTATCTAAGTTTTATTGTATTTTTAATTGAATTAAATATTTACCAAATACATTTTAATCTTATTAAGCTTACATGAAAGTGTTGTAGGCCACATATGGCCCATGTTTGATACCTTTGCTATATATAATCTCCAGCTTATTAATGTCTTTCCTAATTAAGTTGCTCAGCACTGAACACAATGTTCCAGATATTGTCTGAACAGGAGACAATATGGCGGCACTCTCACCTAATTAATTACTCCTAGAAATCATACCTATCTTAATACCCACCATTCTGCAATAATTTAAATATAGTCCTACCACAAAATGGTGAAATATTCTTGATGATTTCTGTCAATCTCTTATAGTCTTCAAATTTGATAAAAATAATAAATGGATAAGTAAATAAATGAATGAAAAATTATTTTTAAAGAACTTCCTACATGGCAATAATTTGCTAATTGCTGGGAACACAAATACAAAATGAAGTAACCCTGCCCTTAAAGGACTTAAATTGTAATAGGAGCATAGAATTATAGGAGAATGGAGAGCAAGGAAGCCTGAGTGGTAGATCAAAGAGAATGTGATCCGGGAGTAGAGCCACAATGTTAGAATAATAGGAAGCAATGCAGTGAGCTCTTTTTCACAAACTTTTCCTAACAGTTATAATCCTGAATCCAGAAAAGGTACAGTGAGCTATTTGTCTAGCAGCTTTTATGTGGCTCTGACCTGAGGCATAAAGCAATTTTTCTTCTAACCTCTTACCCAGCCTAAAAAGGAACAAACAGGATTAGAATCCCAGACCAAAGAAAAGCCAGCAATTCTGCTAATCTGAACCAAAAGAAGTTTCCGTTTGTATGATGGGCAGAGTTCAGCACCAGTCTACTCCTGCTTAGACTCAAAGCTAAGTCAAGAACTTGTAGAACACAGACCAGGGGAGAAACAATCAGACTTTGCCCTGGATCAGATCACTTTTAGTGCACTTAAAGTTTTCATCTTGTCCATGAGATGATACTGGAATAGCTTCCACAATAAAGCAGCAACAGAAGCAGCCAGCATCTTCCCTGAGAAGTGCTGCAGAGGCTAGCCCTAACATCAAATCCAGTCTCAGGGAGTAGGCTGAAAGGATGGGGAGGAGGGAGAAAAGAACTGTATCATAATGTTGTAAGGGACATGCAAGATACAAGATATAAGTAGAAGATATAGCAAAAGAGAATAACTCCCAAACATTTGCAAGCAGAGCAAAACACAGCTTGGGCACAAAATCAACTAAGACTCCTGGGAAAGGTAAAGTAATAGTTTAAAAAAGAGTTTAAAAAATTTTAATAAATGGAATGAAAGTACCTGAAAGAAACTGTAAAAGAAATGTGAGTTATAGGAGAAAGACTTGGAAAAGGGATTAACAGCTTGGCACAAGAGGTACAAAACCTTGCATAAACAACAAACTCCTTGAAAGTTTGAATGGAACCAAGAGAAACTAATGACTCCATGAAGTAGTTAAGTATTAAAAACAAAGTCAAAAGGCTAAAAAAAAAATAGGAAAATGTAAGGTATCTTCACAGCAAAAATAGCTCATACAGATCAAGGAGAAAATATTTAAGAATAGCTGAACTGTCTGAACATCATGGACAAAAACCAAGCCTAAATATCATATTTCAACAAAAAGGACCAGAGGGCAAAGTGGAAATAGAATCCATGAAATCATCTCTTGAAAGATACCCCAAAGTGAAAACTCCCAGGAATATCATAGACAAAATCCAGAGCCTTCAGATCAAATTAAAAATACTACAAACAGATAGGAAAAAAAAATAAAACTCAAGCACCAAGTCAGAATTACATGATTTAGCAGTAAGCACTAAAAAGGAACAGAGAACTTGGTATACTATATTCCAGAAGGATTTAAAAGATGGGTTTACTGCCAAAATAACTTACCCAGCAAAACTGGATATAATGCTGTTAAGGGGAAAAAAGTGGAAATAGATGACTTCTAAGCATTCATGATGGAAAGACCAGAACTATATGGAAATTTAGAATTCCTATAAACATGGAATAAAGAATGTGAGGAAAAGAATTAATTATATTGTTCAGAAAATTATTATATCGTTTAAATCCCCACCTTATGTTGTCTATACTCAGAATGTCACCTGACCCCAGTAACTCTAAAGGAATTCTGAAGATGGCTACAAGGTACTTGTGGTTTCCCCAAGTCCTAGATCCAAATCATTCTTGTTTTGGTTACACCAAACCCAGGATTTGTACTGGGTCCATCCAACTTGTGTTTGGGGTTCCCTTGTGTTTTTGTCAAGTTGTCCTCTAGGCGAATTGCTCAACTGTGAATGTGGGGTTCATGTGTGAGTACCCTTGTCTAAGTCCTCTTTAATATAAACCTTTCAGAGCCTTGTGGGAGAGGGAGCCATACCTCCTTTTCAGCTCACTCTCCTCTAGTAAATGACCTAATAAATTTCTTTCTAAAACTATTTCAGAGTTTGGGGTTTGTTCTTGGGAACGGTAAAAGAAACATTAAAAAGTAGCTATGAGTGAATACTTACAAAAGATAAAACAAAAGTATGTGCTAACATTTAAATATGGGGGGGGTGGTGTATAAAGGTATTTTCTTGTACCTATCATCTTCAGGGGTCATAAAGGGAGTCCAATTAGAGAAAGCATGGTAGTGGTTCTCTAATATCTTGATGACTCTTAAGTAAAGAATGGGAAGACAGAAAATAAGGAATACACAGGTAGGGGAAAGGGGAGGGAAGGACAAGAAGGTTAGGTAAAATTATCTTGCATAATGAGGGTGCACAGATAGACATCTATATAAACAAAGAGAGTAGGAGAAGTTGATACATGAATCTCCCTCTGAACTGATCAAAAGAAGAAATAAAGAAACATAAATATAAACAATAAAGAAACACACGATTGGGTACAGAAATGCATTTCATTCAATAGTGAAAGAGAAGGAGAGGGGGAAAGGTGGGAGTAGGAAATTAGAGGCAGAATTGATTTAAGGAGGGATCAGTCTTCAGGAAAACATTCTAAAGATGTACAAAAAAATATTTATTGCTCTTTTTTGAGGTGAGAAAGAATAGGAGTCTGAGGAGGGTAACCATATATTAAGGAATGGATGAACAAGTTATGCTAAATAAATGTGTTAGAATACTAATGTACTGAATTCTTATCAGCATAATGACCAACCAACATTCCAGAGGACTTGACAGAGAATTGAAGGACTCAAGGCAGAAAGAGACTTTTTTTTAAGTACAGTCAACGTGCAAATTTGTTTTAATTGACCACAGGACTTCCGTGTTCCTGATGGAGGGAGACAGAGAAAATGAGAAGACAGATCTTGGATGATTAAAACAAAATATATTTTAGAAGAAAAAGAGAAGAAAACTTAAGAACCTTGATCAACATAATGACCAAACATAATTCCTCAGGACTTATGATGAAACATGCTACCCACCTCCTGACAGTGATGATGGACTTAGAATGTAGGTTGAAGCATTATTTTGGATGTGGCCAATGAAAAATTTTATTTTGCTTCACCATATATCCTTGTCACAGGGGTTTTGCTTCTAGAGAAACTGATCTTTGAAAATAAAATTTAATTAAAAAGAAGAATTTGATATGTACTTTCTAGAAGGTAGAAGGAGTTGTCATGTTGACTTCATAACTGTGAATAGTGCAAGAAGCAGAAGGTAACTTTAGGGCAATATGAGTGCCTGTAGCATTAGGGCACATGGCAAAATGACTTAGGGTAGATAGGATGGGAATTAAGGCATGTTTTTTGTCAGGGGCCAGTCACATGTGACTAAGTGACTTTGTACTTATCTTTTCATAGAACAGAATTCAAAAGAGAGTGGGGATTAATTCTTCCAGAACTAGGAGCATGGTTTCTGAGGTCTGGTCTAGAAAGTCCTTTAAAAGGTTATACACATCTAGCTTCTTTATTGAAAAGGTTCACCTCTCCACTTTAAGACTAGAAATAAAGAATTAAAAAATACAGTCTCTTTCTTTGCATAATGATGAAGTACTTAAAAATGTTTCCAATATTACACTAAAGAGTGTGCTATGTTATATAGCTAAAAATTTTTGTTACCCTAGTACTTTACAATGCTGTAAGTACATTTCATTCTTCTTGTGTTTTCAATAGCTTTTAGTATTATCCTGTATTTCTCTATAGCACAGATAGGTTAGAATTTAGGAAATATCCTCTCTGATTTTTGTGGTTTTCTGTGGCTAACAGCTGCTGCCATAGAGTCAATCTAATTAAAATTAATCTAATTTCATCCCAACAGAACTATTCCCCTATATTCAAGCAAAAGATATGATTTGTTATGCCTACTGATCTTTAGGAATCACTGGAATTAATCAAATCAAATATTTGATTGTCCCAAGTCTGGCCATTGTTGACTTGTGAAAAGGCTTGTTAAAAAGAAAAAAAAAATAAAAAAATTTCCGTCTCCTCACTCTCTATTTAGTGGGTAAAAGAGTATCAGAATTTCATGGGTAGAATGGACAACATGCCTAAAATGAGAAGGTAATTCTGATTTGGGGTATAGGTTGCATATATTTATGACTTATGTTTATGGAAAATGAGGTAAGAAATACAACCCTGATAAGCTTTAGAACAGAGGGAAAGGATGCTTTTAGGGAATCATTAGGGAATTTTATTGAGTTATAAAAAATCTTGAGTATGTGTTTATGTTCTGAACAATGCCAAATATACCCCCCTTTTTGTACACTAGTTCTCTTTGCCATTGTTTTCTGATGCTAAGAGTTCAATTTCTAGTTCCAACATCCATCCTTCTGCTAGTCCTCAGAATTGCAAACATATCACCTTTGGAGTGCTTTTTTTCAGTTTTATGAACTATGTATTAATATATGTATATATACATATTAACTTATATGTGTATCATTTGTATGTATGTATATACACATTTACTTCTATCATCTATCTATAGTTAACTGGGCAACATATCAATTGAATCTGAGAGTATATATAATATTTTGCACCCTTGGACTAGGTGATCTTTAGACTCTTTTCTAGTTCTAATATTCTATACTTTAAGGCTATTTCTAACTTTAATAATTTATATTCTCAAGTTCTGATTAAGGCTAACATTCTATCTTGCAAAGTCTGACTTCTAACATAGCGTATTCTCTTTTCTAACCCTCACATTATCGTTCTAAGATCTCTTCCAATTCTAACATTCTGTGTTGTAAGGTCACTTCCACCTCCAGAAAAGAATTAAATCCAAAGGCTCAAGGCAGTTTTCAGTGTCTAAAAATTGGTTGTTGTGGCAGCAGTGACTTTCCCAGCTACCCCAGATTATAGCCTGAATCTTCCTTCCCTGTTCCCCACCTTGAAATTTCTAGAGTCTGATTATTTGTTTTCTTTCCTGTGAATAATGACTCTTAACTAACATATGACCTCCTAATTACAGTTTTCTGCAATTTCCTGCTAACTCCCCGCAAATAACTTTTTAAGGAAATTAAGACTATCTAGCTCAGGGGTGGGGAACCTGTGTTCTCGAAGCCACGTATGGCCCTTTAGGTCCTCAAGTTTGACCCTTTGCCTGAATCCAAACTTCACAGAACAAATCTCCTTAATAAAAGGATGTAAAACTTTGTGGGGAACAAGGAAGTTCTGTTTCCACAGAGTTGTGACCTAGCACAGACGGGCAGAGGTCAGAAACTTGTGTACAGGTTTGAGGAGCTGTTTGAGGGAAAGCCTATCATAGAGGAGAACAAGAAGTCATGTAGCCAGGGGATGGTGGGGCACTGAGTCCAAAATTCAGAACAGTATAAGAAGCTTCCATCAATCTGAACAAGTTGTAGTCTTCCTGTAATCTTATTGGGAAGCTACCCATGAATGTAGAAGGCACTTTCTCCTCTGAACTCTATTTTAATAAATTTTCCTTGATATATTTTTGTGTGTCAAGCTCATCTCTGACAACTTGGACTCAGTTAAAAATCTGCATCCAAGGACCTAGAAGGCCACATGTGGCATTGAGGCTGTAGGTTCCCCACCGTTGATCTAGATGAAGGTGGCCAGGATGATGAAGGGGCAGATTATTTCATTCTTTGTACATGTATCCCAGCACCTAACAGAGTTCCTTCTAGAAGTAAGTGCTTAATATTTGTTGATTGAAAGTGGAATCATTCAGGGAGTAAAGAACATAAATTTATTCTAAGTAAGAAAACTAAGAGAAAGTGTTAGCTAAAAGCAAACAGAAGAGCGATCTTGTTCCGTCTGGCTTCAGAAGGCAGAACTAAGATAGATATGTGAAAATTAACTGATTGCTAAATCGTCATGTAAATGCCTACTGGGCATTTCAAACTCACAAATGTCCCATAGATATTCCAAATTCAAAATGTCACTCTCTTTCCTTTCAAACCCACCCCTCCTCTGAACTTCCTCATCTAAAGCCCCACCATCTTTCTAGTCACCCAGGTTTACAATTTTGCAATTATCCTTGACTTCTCATTCTTCCTCACATAGCATATCAGTCACCAAATCACATGATTTCTTCTTTTAGTACAACATGTCTCACACTTGCTGTTCTCTCTGCTCACATAGCTGCTACTCTAGCTCAGACCCTCAGCACCTGCTGCCTACATTATTGCAATAGCTTGGCAATTCATCTTCAACATTACAGTTAAAGAGAGTTTTCTTAAAAGATCACCCACCTTTCCCCATCCAATAAACTCCAATGGTTCCTTTGTGCTTCTAACATCCAATATAAACTGTCATTTAAAGCTCTTTAAAATCTGGCCCTTCCTGTCTTTTCTAGGCTTTCAAAACATTATGGAAGTAGGATGAAGAAGGTTTCTGTGACGGGGCAGACAAAATCCCATAGAAATGAGTCAACAGTACAGCCTGGAGAGAAATGAAGATGTGGTTGGTATGGGCTTCCTACTTAAAATGAAGGTTCTGAGAGAAATCAGCTAATCAGAGAAAGAAACTTCAGAGCATGGAGGCATTACTGATCGGAGAAATAGCACAGAGGAGGAATAAGTTTTCGAGGGGGAAGAGGTTTCCATGACATGGTAGACAGTTCTGTGGAAAAGAGTTAGGAGTATAGCTTAGCAATCAAAAGCATTCATTAAGTGACTGCCATGTTCCAGATCATGTTAGATATTAGGCACGCAAACAAAAGGCAACAATCCTTATTTTAAGGAGTTTTGATGCTAATGGAGACAAGAAGTACATATATGAGGATGTAAAGTATGGAATGTATATATAAATAGAATAAATACAAGTAAATAAATCCCAAGTAATTACTGGAGAAAACATCTCAAGGGATAGTCAGACCTATATGTGTGTGGGCTGATGTACATGCAGCTCACAGCAATCCCAATCTACATTAAATTACATTCAAATGTAATTAGGAAGTATTTAATAAAATAAATAAAAACATAGATGATAATGCATTTTAAAACTAACTCAATATGCAGCTCACAGAGATCCTTACGTACAGATTAGTGGTCCTCGTTTCTATTTGAGATACCACTGCTGTACATCATTCATTCTATAAAAGATGCTCTTGTCCCCTTCCTAATAAAACCATAAAAATTGTGGTTTCTTTAAGTGAGCCTAGTGGTTACAACCCTTTGAGTAACTGCGGTAAGTTGGATGGAAAGGATGCATACTCTGATCAAAAAAATTGAAGATATTAGAAAGTTGTCAGAAGGACTTCAAAAGAGCTTAAGGGATTCATTAATGGTTTGCTCTCATTGAAAACTCCTTTAAATCTGTGATACAGCTAGATAAAAAAAAATCAGTCACAAAAGAAATTTTTATTTTTTCATATTAATATTAGCTTTTTAAAAAACAGATGATTTTTCATCCCCAGAGGAGCATGCTAATTCATCTCCATAAAATGTGAAGTGGACAGGCTTGATTAATGAATTGATTAGTTAAGTCCTTTCAATCTCTAGTTCCTTCTGAAAAATGTGTTGAAATCTCAGGGATAAAAATGGCTTGTGACAATAACAATTGGGTACATTTGGGATAAAGAAGATAAAATTTAAATGTGAAGAGAGAGCCACCATTTCAGAAACATGGCAGAGGCTCTAATTATATTAGAATTTGAAGTATCTGGGAAAAAATACGATAGGAATATGTACATTTATGTAGGCATATGAAAATAATAAAGTCTTTAACTTTTAAGAAATGATTATGAATATGAAGAAAGTTAAAAGTACACATTTGAAAATATGAACTAGAAATGAAAGGTAAGAAGTACTGGGTTGAGTTTTCAGTTCCTATAAAAAATGTTAATGTGGGTCTTCTTTTCCCTCCCTCGTTAGTTTGGGGTGGGACAGTACTATTTTTTAGTTAGAGGATTCAGAGATTAGTAAGGGAAATATGGAATCTTCACTTCTGGTAATTATTATATTAAAGAAACCTGTGGTCAGTGTGATAGGGTACAGACTACAGGAATCCCCTTGACCTCTCCATTAATCTTCCCACTTTATCTGGCATTCACCCAAGGCCATAAGCCTCATAGCTTTGTCCAGTTGCCTCTGGCTGCTTTCCATCCTTGATTCTATAAAGTATCTTTAACCTAGCCTAGCCCTCCATTGTCTGTTCCCTCCTGGATTTCCTCCAGCTGTGTCCCACCTTGATCACATCAAAATCCCACCTCTTGGTTTTGACCTCTTGTCATCCCAGTCCTATCCAGATCCTCCCTAAACCTCTCCTCCTATCACCCCAGACTACAAGACCATCCCCCAGATCCCTCTCACAGTCGTTCTGTATATAAGATCCTTCTTGTCTCCATGAAGATACTCAGATTCAATCTGACTCACATTGTATCTGGTCCCCTTGTCCATACAAGCACCACAAATGCTTAGGCTCTTTAAGAGTCAACCGAGAATGGTGAATCTTAAAAAATTTTGTTTTTCTTTGGCTAAAAGAAGGCTTGAGTTCCATTCATATAGGCAGGACTTGGGGTGTTGGTATTTTAGGGTCCCAAGCACCCTAAACCTCAACAAATGGTTCCCTGTCTTCCATGCTTCAGAAAGCAGGTCCAGTTCACCAATAACCTAAGAGAGTCAGGATGAGTATGAGACAGCTTTCTAGCTGTCTGACCTACTGGAACCTGAGAGGTCAGGTCCCAAAAAGCACATCCAAGGTACTTGGAAAGTGAAAAGGGAAAGAAGGGAAAGCTTACATACCTTCCAGTCCTAGAAAAGAAGTTGAGACTGGCAGTATTCCATGTCAGGGGACCATATGTTGAGGTCAAGGAACCATAAATTGAGGTTTGGGGTACCTGGGACCCTAAAATACTGATATCTGGGTCCTGCCTGAACGCAGCTGGACACAATCCAGGAGGGAACAGACAATAGAGGGCTAGGCTAGGTTAAAGATACTTTATAGAATCAAGGATGGAAAGCAGCCAGAGGCAATTGGACTAAAATGGACACTATTCCTCCCTGGGCCCCTAGGCTGAGAGATATCTGTTAGGTTACTGGGCAGGGTTGGATAATCTGCCTAGCAACAGGTTTCTTGTTTGGGCCCCTGTCAAAATGTTATTCCCCTTTGGGTTGTGAAATATCTGATGAATTGTTAACAGTCGGTTTTTGTTTAGTCCATTTGCATGGTAACCACCTGTGCCCCCCTAATGTTAGATCCCCTTGCCAGGCAACTAGCCCTGCCCCTTCTTGACAACTACTGTATGTTGAATGACAACCAGTCTTTCATTGGGTACCTCTCCTGGCACCTCTCCTCTATTGGGGTCCTTTGCCTAGTAGCCCCCTGACAACCACCTTCTGTTTGGGGGTTCTTGCCTAGCAGCAAGCTCCCCCTCTTGCTCTGTCAGAACTCTGTTTGTTGTGGAAACCACAAGGCTGTACCGAGTAGTGCCGAAATGCTTAAAATGCACTCACCCACCTCGGTTCGGGGCTGTCTCCTCTGGGTCTCTACATGAGGCAGCCACCAGCCTGGCTAATAAATGACACTCTCGAAATTCCTAATTGACATTTGCTTGTGACTTATTAATTCCATCCATTTCAGTAGAAAGCTATAAAGGCCTATGACCTCAGGTGAATGCCAGATCAACTGGGAAGATTCATGGAGAAGTCAAAGGGGTTCCCAGAGTCTGTACCCCATCAATTAATTTGATTAATGTATTACCTAACATTTTCACAGAATAATTTTTGACTTTAAAGTTATGGATTAAAATAAAAATGCAAACAGAGAGCAATTATAGTATTAAATAGCAGTGTCCACTGAAGTCATACTATATGATGGCTCATAATGACATGGAAGTGATTCTGAATTCTTAAAGGTTGTACCACTGAGGTACAAGTTTTTGCAGGGCCAAGACAGATGGAACAGCTTCCATTATAGGTGCAGTGCTATCTTCTTCTACAAAAATCAAAGCTAAATATGGGTTCCTTACCAGTTTCATCACCAATACAAGAAAAGGACTACTCATACTAAGGAAATTTTCTTTTATAAGAGTGGGTGCATGAACTTCCACCTTTCAAGGTTGACAATGCCCTCCCAGCAAGGCAGCTCTTGTAACTTATTTACAATGTAAAGAGTTGCCTGAAGCATACAGAAGTTAAATAATGGGTAGGGTTGCATAATAAATGAATAAATAAATGGAAAATCATTTATTTAGTGCTTACTATGTGCTAAACACTGCTCTGAACTCTTGAGGATAAAAATACTCCCTCTGATGAGGGCTGGAAAGGAGGGAGGGGATACTGGAACTCCAAGACTGGAATTCCCTGCATGGGCCATTGGAGAAGAATTCATGGACTCAAGTATTATCAAGGTCAAGGTAAAAATTTACTATGCTCTTTAGCAGTCAAGAGTTCTTAGGGAACCTGCAACCTCAGAAGGGTACAGGTAAAGTTTATATAGGATATTCTATAGTATCACATGTGCCAAGTATGCTAATTAGGTGATTTAGAGTGGGATTAGGGAGCAGTTAAGGAGTGGTCAGTTCTTAAATGAACATGTACTTTGTTATCTACTGTGCAGGTATTTTACCCAGAGTTCATTGGGAAATAGCCCAAGGGTAGGCTACCTGGAAGTATAGTTTTATGCCTGAAATGGCACTAAGTCAACTAATGGTCAGAGCTGACTGAGAAAATGTAAGAGAAAATTATACAGATGTCTAAGTCTAGGATACATATGATAGGTCAAAGAGTAGTAAATGTTACAACCCACTGCATAGCCGGTTCAACCAGCACACAGCTGGTTCAGATTAATAAATTCAATAGGTGCAGCTGGCTGCTGTATCAGCAAGGGAGATAATGGTAGTTGCTGGGACAGGCTGTGTCCTTGGACTGGAGAGAAACTGCCTGGGATAGTGTTTTGAGACTAGAGAGATGTGGTTTTAGAATTAGGGCCCAAGCACATGCACCCAAGCACCCCATCGCCTCCAGGAGCTGACATTCTAATAAAGGAAGACCATATATAAAAGAGAATTAGCATTGTAATTAGGCAAGGGAAGAGACATACAAGTACCTAGCTTGGTTTGGAAATGACTGAGAAGTGGAATAGTGACCTTTTTCCAGGCCCGATAAAGCAAAAAGGCCAGGATTCCAGGCCTTTATATCTAAGATATCTTTATATCTTAATAGCTTAGCTTCAGTGAGAGGAGGAGGAGGAGGGTAACCAAAATGCACAGTCTGGAAATAGCCAGTATATGTCAGAGGCGGGGTTTGAACCCAGGTCTTTCTGCCTCTCAAAATATCACTGCGTACAGCATGGTTTTATGTTGCTAATAATGTGAATAAACTTTTTGTTTTTCAAGGGAAGCCCAACTCTGGTAACCTAATGAAGCCATATTAACAAAACTGTTGATAAAGAGAAGCTAGTAGTAATTTGGGATGCTCCAGTACCACTAAACTACAACGATCATTTTATGATGTCCCCAAGAGTTAAATAAATATGTACTTATCACAGGATGACTTTAGAAATACCTGTTGCTGTCTCTATATATCTGTGACTGTAGCTGTGAATCAAGCTTGCTCTCTCTCAGTAGGAGCTGACATTTTGCTGATGGTTCATGAGGCTACCCCCTTGCTGAGAAGGAGATTTGGAGGCAGAGAAGGCAATTGGTTCACCATTTTGAAAAGAATAAAAGTTTCCTTCTTCCTGAAGGGGAATCTGATTTCCAGTTCTTTGAGATGCTAAGCAGTCATTCTCTGTGACCTGAGTCACGCTTAGTTAGAAAGTCAACCTTTAGCTGGAGTGTAAATCATGCAATTATGGAATGAGATACACTGCAAAAGGTGATCAGTCTTTAAAAAAAATAACTAAACTCGAAATAACAGCAACCCCCGAACTATAATTATGTAGTCTTTGTATACAAAAAGAACCTTTTCCATCAAGTAGGGAAAATGTCCCTGTTGGGTAAGGACATCGTGAATGAAATAACAGTTTATTTGGAACATGTATTAAGCTTAAGTCACTGGACTTTACCTAAAGAAAAAACAGAGCTACCTAATACTGTCCAAAATTTAGGGTTAAAATGCATATAATAATTTAAAGAAGGTATAGCCATTTTCAGAAATGTCCTATCATTTTAGTTTGCTGAAATAAATTATCTCTCTTTAGGTCAGAGTTTAAAACTAAATTCTCTTTTGAAACATACCTCTGTGGCTCTTTGATAAGAAGTTTAAAACACACCCACCTCAATCAAGAAAAATGTTCTGGGCCACAAGGGATAAAAAAGAAAGTGTGAGGTTCTCCTGTATGAACTGAGGGGGAGGCAGAGGAGTTAGCTAGTAGCAGAATGAAGGCTAAACTATCCCTATAGTCCCAAGAGACTCCTATCTGACCATGTCATCCCCCTCATCCCCTATTTAATGGGCTCTTACGATCTCTAGGGGGCAGCTAGGTGGTGCAGTTGTTAGATCATTAGACTTGGAATCAGAAAGACTCATCTTTCTGAGCTGAAATATGACTTCAAACACTAGCTGTGTGACCCTGGGTAAGTCACTTAACCTTGTTTACCTCATGAACTGGAGAAGGAAAGAGCAAAGCAGTCCAATGGTTTTGCCAAGATAATCTCCAATGGGGTCACAAAAACTCAGACACGACTGAAATGACACAATAACTATGACCTCTAGAATAAAATAATAATTGCTAAGCTCTGCATTTAAAGCACATTATAGTCTGGCTCTTGCTTACTTAGGTAGATGACATTCTTCCCCTTCCTGCATTTCAAGTTATTTCAGTCAAAACTTCCCATCTCAGAGTATCATGTCCTACCTCCTTGACTTTGCACAGGCTGGTCCCCATCACCTAATGTACTCCCCTCCCTCTTTACCTAGCTTATAGCATTCTCACTATACTCCAGGTCTCCCTCTATGTACCATTCCTCCAGAAATCTCTTCTTGACCCTACCACTTAATAGCGCTTCCTCCTTCCTCAAATTACTTTGTCCTTATATGTCTTTTTAGATCAGGGGGAGGAACATTTATTAAGTGGTTATTATATGCCAGATGCTGTTCTAAGTGCTTTACAAATATTATGTCATTGGATATATCATTTTAGATGTGATAACCCCCATACTAAACTCCTTAAAGAAATGAACTGTTTTCCTTTGCTCATTTTGTTTTCCTATCCTAGTTCCTAACTTGAGGCCTTGCAGATTTCTTTGTCTATTGGTTGATTTTCAACTAATCTGCTGATTTTATTGATAAAGAGATCCCTGTTAAGGAAAGTTCCTTAAGATCTATGTCAGGTAGACTGGCAGGATGGGATAGGGATCAAGTGTTGGTACAATGGGTACGATTCAAAAATATTTCACCCCAGAACCTTGTTTTACTTGGGAGGCGATTTGAGAAAATTGGCTTTGCAGATTCCCAGAATAATTTGGGAACAGCTTTGGTACTTCATACAGAGAGGAAAGAATCATCAAAGCAGCACTCTGATACTTCTAAAGATGCAAAATCCTAGGACAATTATATATGATAGAAAAGGTTATATTATCAATTTTTCATGATATACTATAATAGGAATAGGGACTAGACCTGTGTTTTCATTTAGAGAACTTTCATATGGGGAGATTCCCTTTACCAGTGTGGGTCAACATCTTTTCTTCGATCTCTAGTTATCAACAAGCATTTATTAAGCACCTATTATATGCCAGGCACAGAGAAGATGAAAAGAAAAAAAAGAGTCCGTATCTCAAGGAACTCACAATGTAGTGGGAGAAACAACATGCCGACAACTATGTACAAAGAAGATATATAATGGATAAATTAGAAATAATCTCAGTAAGATAAAGGAGGGTCAGGAAAGGCTTTTTGTAGAAGCTGATACTTGAAGGAAGCTGAAGAATCCAGAAGGCAGAAGTAAGGAGGGAGAGAGTCCTAGGCACTGGAGGGGAAGCCCTTGAAAATGCCTGTAATTGAGAGAGAAGAGCACCTTGTGCAAGGAACATAGAGCGAACTGTCAACAGATCATAGTACATGTGAAAAGGAATATGGGGGAAGGAGGCTGGGGTGGAGTTTATATAACTATGAAAGTATGTAAAAGACAAAGGATTTTTACATTTGATCTTGGAGATGAGAGGGAGCCACTGGAGTTTACTGAAGGGTGGGGTGGGAAGCAACACAGCCAGATAGGTATTTTAGAAAGATCAGTTTGACAGGTGAGTGGAAGATAGATTAGAACAGGGAGACACTTGAGAAAGGAAGACCAATCAGAAGGCTATGGCAATGGTCCAGGCATGAGGTGATAAACACCTAAACCAAGGTGGTGCAAGTGTCAAAGAAGGGTGGGGACTCATCCTAGAAGGATTATGGAGGTAAAATTGACATTACTTGGCAATTAATTTGATAGGGCAAAGAGAGGGTAGTCACAGAGTATGTGGAGTCCAAGATGTTCCTTGTGTTGTAAATCTACACATAAACTTAAAGGGATAGTTAACCTTAGAGAATTGTGTAAAGCACTGAAAGTTTAAGTGATTTGCCTGAACTTATCAAGGGAAAGATTTGAACCAGGTCTTCCTCTCATAAAATTATATTGCATTTATATATTTTAAAAAATATTAGGTATTTGTTCTCCTTAAAAATTTTATTTTTCATTTATGGAATAAAACAAGCATTTCCTTAACATAGTACAGAAAAGACAATTTACATATGAACCTGTAAATCTACTATGTACAACTTGCTATTATTTTCAAATATACAGCAAAATTGTCATATAAATTTCTTTTTTTTTCTTTCCTCTCCACCCCCTGCCCTAAAGATGTCTACCATTAGACACAAATGGGGTGTGTAGGTGTGTGAAATTATTCTACACATATTTATATCAGTTATTTCTCTGGATGAAGAGAGAATCTTTCTTCATATGGCCTTTATAGCTCATTTGGATATCTATAATAGTCAATAACTTATTTGCTCAAAGTCACTCTTAAAACAATATTGTTATTACCATATACAGTGTTCTCTTGTTTTTGCTCATTTTATTTTGTACAAGTCTTTCCATATTTTTTAAATCACTGATATTATTTTTATAGTATGGCATTATTCCATCACAATCATATGTCACAACTTGTTCAGCCATTTCCCAATCGATAAGCATCCCTGCAATTTCCAGTTCTTTGCCACCACAAAGAGATCTCCTATAAACCTTCTAGAACATGTAGATTCTTTTCCGTTTTCTCTAATTATTTTTGGGAAATACATCAAGTAGTGGTGGTATTTATGGATCAATGGGTACAGGTAGTTTATAACACTTTGGGTGTAATTTCAGATTGCTCCCCCCAAAAAGTTGGATTTTACCAAAAATGAATGTGTCCCAATTTTTTTCATATCTCCTTCAACATTTGTCACTTTCTCCTTCTATTTATTTTACATGTTTTTATAAGGTCTCCTTTCACTTCCCTTCCCCACTAACTGAGCAGCAATAAAAACAAAAATCTGAAAAACAAAACTCTTATCATAAATATGAATAGTGAATATTGCATCAAAACAAATTCCTCCATTGGCCATGCCTGGAACTGTATGTTTTTCTGTGTATTTTAAGTTGATCAATTCTGGCAGGAGGGGAGTAGCCAATTCTCATCTTCAGTCTTTTGGAGTGTTGGTTTATCACTGAATTCAGAACAAGTTCTAAAATGGTTTAAAGCCACTTTTCTCCATAATGTTGACGTCATTGTGTAAGTTGTTTTCCTAGTTCTGTTCCCTTCACTGTGCATCAGTTCATAGGTGTCTTCCCAGTTTCCTTGGAAGCTGTAACTTCATTTTGTTATTTCATATGGCACAAAATTATTCCATTAAATTAATATACCATAATTTGTTTAACCATTCATTTCTCCATTGAGGACAGTTCTTTAGTTTCCAATTTTTGGTTACCATCAAAAAAGCCAAAACTTTCTATGAATAATTTTGTACACCAAAGTCCCTTTCCTTTTCATTTGATTTCTTTCGTGCATAAACCTAGTAGTAGTATAATGTGCTCAAGGGGTATTTATTATATTTTTGCTACATTTGTTGTTCTGGATCTGTTATTTAAAATGTTTAGGGAATTCACTGGTATGGAAATTCTCTTCTCTGATGCAAATTATAAAGTCTTAAAGAGTTGCTTGTGGCATGGAGAGGCTAACTGACTTGGCCAGAGTCACACAGTTAGTAACTAACTGTCAGAGAGAAGACTTAAAGCCAGGTCTTTCTGACTCCAAGGCCAGCTCTCTACCCAGCAAGCCAAGCTGTCTCTTCATTTATTAAAATAAGCAATGAAAATTTAAATCTTCCTCCCCCAAGCAAAAATAAGAGATCCCTCTTCACCCTTTTTCGGAGATTAGAGTGCAGTAACCTAAAAATGGCACGTCAAGGAAATGTTAACTGCAAATCATCAAATTCTCAAGGTCTGAACACTTGGCAGTCTAGCAATGGATTTGATAAACGCGACATGAAACTTGCAACTTTCATCCAAGTTTATTCTGGGTTTGGGAGCATGTAGGAAGCAGAAAGCCTTGGCAGCCACAGGGCGACATAAACCAAAGAGTTAAAAAAAGAAATCCCAGAAATTCTTACAGACTAAAACCTGCTCCAACAAAACAGAGTTTTCCAGGTTGCTAAAGGAGCTCTGCCTTCTAGTAGGAGTGGAGGGTGTGGCTGGGGAGGGAAGCTTTTATTTATTTATTTGTCCCCTTGAAAATCCATTAGTGTATGCTTAAGGGCAAAGAAATTACAAAGCTAAAAACCACAAAACCCCCAAAGATTAAAAAAAAAAAGTAGACTAGAAACATTACACACCATAAGCAGCAGCAGGTGTGGGGCTGTTAGTATTGGACTACTTACTGATTGGTGAAATTCCTGTCCATTCAAAATCTTACTCACCTCCAGGCTAATTTGATGTAAAGCTCTATACAAAATGTTACCCAGCAAGACCACCCAGAGACTCCTGCAGGTGTAGAATGCAGCTGTTCACCTTCTTTGGAAAGGGAGGAGCAAGTTTCTAGGAGCACAAGACACCTGTATGCCAATTTCTAGGCTGGCTTTTTTTTGGTCTCTCCTACTTTTCTAATAAAATCCTGGTTCAGGGAATCATAGATTTACTTTGGGGTCATTCTCTAAAGACCTGAAAGGTCAAGGACCTAACGCTACAACAGTTCATCTTATTGAAGTTTTAAGAATCTAATCTTCTTTTCTTTTCTTTTTGAGACTAGTTCTTTCTATGTCACCCTCTCTGAAAATATGGTAGTCACTCACAGGCTGGTTTCAACATTGCTGACCACAAAAGCTATGACCTGCTTCATTTTTCTGACCTGGGCTAGTTCACCTCTCCAATAGGCTTCCTGTTCCTGGGTGTCTCACCATATTGGTGCCAGACTTAGTGGAGACACTTGATGGGCTTTATTTAGGGTGGAAAAGGAATTAGTATCTATGTATGCCATGTGCTGTGCAAAGTACTTATTTTTTTTAAACAAATATCATTTTATTTGATGTTCAGAACAACTCTATGAGGGATGTGCTATTGATACGCCTATTTTATAGGTGAGGATATGAAGCAAACAGAAGCTAAGTGAGTTGCTCTGACTCATACAATCATACATGAGACTAGTTTTGAACTCAAGTGTTCCTGACCCCAAGCCTAGATCTCTATCCACTACACCACTCTGTTGCCCTACTGTAACTCACACCTCCTGAGCTCAAGTGATTCACCAACCTCAACCTGCTCCAGTATCAGGGATTATAGTATATAGTATATATATTACCACACTTGGCAAAAATCTGTTCTTAAAATGGATGGGGTATAGAAAATTTGTAGTGGGGAAAGCCCTGGATTTAGAGTCTGGAGAGGTGAGCTGAAATTCCTGCTTTGCTATTTATTAGCTAGTGAAACTTTGGTTGCTCCAGGCAAGTCTTTCGAGTCTTAATTTTCTTACCTGTAAAATAGAAATTACAATACTTGCACTAGCTACCTCATAGGGTTGTTTTGAGGAAAGTGCTTAATAAACCTTCAAAGCTATGGAAAGATGTGAGTTATTATTGTAATGAGTAGAAGCAGGAGGAAAAGAATTCAATTCAACAAATATTTATTAAGTATCTACTATGTTTGAGATCATGCACTAGTTGCTGATGAATCCAAGACATAAAGGAAATAGTCCTTCTGTACAAGGAACTGTAGACTCTATTGGAGGATACAGCATGTATACAGATAAATACATAAAAAGTAATGAGAGGTAAGATAAGTAAGAAAGCTTTAACTACTGGGGGTGGGAAGAGGAGGAGCTGGGAATCAGCAAAGACTTTTGGGGGATAGATGCTACCTGAGTTCAGCCTTGAATACAGCCATAATTAGACTGGGGTAATAAATAGGGGAGTTGGCAGTAGGTGCCGAAATTTAGAGGGCACCAATAATACAATACTAGTGTACACTTCCTCCCTGGTAGTCATATCTCTGACCCCTGACCCCTGCTCCCCACTCCAACCCCAGCAGCAGCCAATGCTTTAAGAATTGTAGAAAATCTCCGGCAAACCTGCTGCTATTTCCTGGCATACTCAAAGGAAGAACTCCTCTCACTCCCAGTTCTCCATATAACTTCATCAACTTGCCTCATGGTCCAAAATTCTTAATTACAGCTCCAACCTTCATGAGCATTCAGAGGATGGTTGAGAAGGAAATGCAGCTCAGGTATGGGAATGACTTAAGGGAATGCTTGGGAGGCAAGAGAAGGCTTGTCAGTTTAAGGAGCTGAAACATAGTCTGTGGGAATGAGTGTAATGTTAACGTTAAAAGGTAAGTTGAAGGCAGATCGTGAAGGACTTTAAATGCCAAGCTAAAAGGTTTGTGAGAAGGGGAATAACTTAATTCCTTATTATCAAAACCAGGTAAAAGATGGATAGGAAGTAAGAGAGACTGAAAGGAAAAAAAACAATTAAGGAACCTATTTCAGGCACGTGTTCAGAGAACCTGAACAAGAATGGTGGTCATTCTAGTGGAGAGAAGGGGACAAATGGGACAGATTTGAATTTAAATTACTGGACAACAGAATGGATATGAGGGCAAAGTTGAGCAAAAATCCTAAGATGATCCAAAAGTATAAAACTGGTTCACTGGCATGGGATAGGAGGTTTATTATCATCCCCATTGTATTGATGGGGAAACTGAGACTACAAGTGGTTGAAACTTGCCCAACATTTCCTGGTTGATGAAATGGTGGAAACCAAGTCTTCTGACTTCTGATTGAGTGTTCTTTCCATTCCATTATCCACAGGGCCTTATTTGCCTAATGAGTTTAATTTTAAATCACAATCTCCCCCAAAACATACATGAGCATTCCCCATTTCTATGGACATGCCATTAGTTAGGAAGTTTCCCAGATGAAGGATGAAGGTTTATTCTGGAAAAGGACAATAGTTCTCTTCTGTCTTTCCCTCTCCCCTTGTAGAGAAATGATGTCTTCTACGTCTTCATATTTACCATATCTCACAGAATGCTTGGCACGTAATATACACTTAATAAAATGTTTGCTGAACTAAATCAAATTGGTACGACTTTTGAAGAGTCCAAACTGCTTAACCCCTGCTAGAAATCAACTGGGGTGTGTTTCGGTACAGCTTAATTGGGTGTCTCTGCTAATTTACCTACCACTTTCCAAGGACTTTAGTTGTATACAAAGAGTAAGCTCTTATTCTATCGTTAAATGTTTTATTGATATCTCATTTTTATGACTTTTAACCACCAATAAGAGTTGTCTATTATAACAAAGAAAAAAGATAAGCAAAAAGTTATTTGAAATGTGATATTATACCTATTGCCCCCAACTCTGCAAAGAAAGAAGGAAAAAGCATTCTCAGCATCAGTTTGATCATTATAATTGAATATAATACACACACATATAAAACTTATTATTTATCTGGGTCTGTTTATTTCACTTTTTATCCATTTATCTGACTTCCCATGCTTCTCTGTATTTCCCCAGTCTTCATTTCTTACAGTGCAGTAACATTCCATGACCTTCATACAGTCCAATTTGTTTAGCTATTTCCTAACTGATGAGCATCTATTGTGCTTCCTAAAAGTGATGTTATAAGTATTTTAGCTTATATGAGATCTTTCTTTCTATCTTTGACCTCCTTGGTCAGAGACAGACGTGACATCAGAGAGGTCTCTGGCTCAAAGAAATATCAGTGTTTTCTTAACTTAGCTTATCTCAGTTATTTTGAGAATAGTTGAAGCAATTAAAAGGTCCATTAACTGTGTATTACTGTGCCCATCATTTTACAAGAGGTTATTCTCAATGTGATTTTACTTTATGGCAGGGAATGCAGGCTCTGGCACCAGCAGATGCACTCTCCAGTGAAGCACTGTAGATTCAAGAAGGGGTGGAAAGGGAAGAGGGAAGAAAAGACCTTTCTTGCTGCTGTGTTAGTGGTCCCATGGAGGCAAAAGGAAGAAATCAACTCGGATGACAATTCCTGACAGCTGCCAGATGCCATTGAAAGTTATGTAGACTTGAGGTTTACCAGCATATTTTAAGAGAGCCAGTTTGGACCACTCTATTTTAAAAGGTAGCATATTATACAAAACACTCACTGTCCCCAGCAATGTTAGATTTGCGCTGCCCCCAGCAGGAGCCCAGTGAGGAACCCACTCTATTTATCCTATCTGTAAGCTGACTGATGTATCCCTATAAACTCATCAAAAATATCATGGGGATCACTTTAGTTCCCAGTGCTTAAACCTAATGGATAGTCAGACATAAAAGTCACACAAAGATCATTATGACTCATCAATAAAGGTCAATGCTCTACATCTTTCCACCATGCCTTGCAGTTAATAACAAATTTCCACCAGTTTAAAGACTAGAATTCTCCAGAAGTCAATCTCCTACAGACAAAAAAGCAAATCAAACCAATGTATCCACACTCAAGATAATTCAAGGATTAGCATTAGAAGAAGGGGGTAATTGTATTTAACCATAGCTAGAAAATGTTTGGCTATTTTGTTTTCAGAGGAACACTTTTTTGGCAGAATTACAATCTGAAACAGCATTAAGGATACAAAATAAATGCTCTTCTTCTGAGATGGGAATGGCAAGGGAGAGAAAGGTTTAAATGTTTGAGGCACATTAGAGATTGAAGTAATGGGAGCTGAGGAGGTGAAGGAACTGACTGGCCAGAGTTTCCAGAGGAAACAAAGATATTAATAATAATGATAGCTAGCACTTATATAGTACCTGCTATATGTCAGGCACTATGTTAAGGACATTACAAATATTAAACATGGGAGGTAGGAGTTACTATTATCCCCATTTTACTATTCAGAAAACTGAGGCAGGCAAGGGTTAAATGACATGCCCAGGGTCACACAGCTCATAGGTGTCTAAGGCCAAATTTAAATTCAGGTTTTCCTGCCTCCAGGCCAAGTACTCTATACATTATACCACCTAGGTGCCCAGCTTCGTAGAATGGAAAAAAAATGACTGTCAGGTACTATACTTATTGAGGAGGAAGGAGAGTGACCTAGAGGTCTATAGGTGAGACTAATAAGATTTAGACAAACTTGAGTGGACTTTACAAGAGAAGAGGTGACCGTTGAGTGATGGTGGCAGGAGAGGACAGGGATAAATCAGTTTCACCTCGACCCTATGTGTCAGGCACAGGCACACTCCTTAGAGTCAGTGCTAAGGAATATGATGTCTTCATAAGAAAGCTAGGTTTCAGGGAACACCAGAAAATGGAAGGAAACTGAGGAAAAGATAAACAAAATCATTTATTTAAAGCAGAAAGGGACATAAGGGATTGTTTAGTCCAAGCTTTTCATTTATCAATGATAAAACTGAGGTTGAAGGGTGACATAATATTCAAGGACACACAGGTAGCAAATCACTAGCTTTTAAATTCAGGACTTCTTTCTGCTATACCACACCAAAGGAAATTGCTTGCACATATACATCTATGCAGTATATACACATATAGTATCAATGTTAAATAGATGATCCCCAGAGGTACAAATCCAGTTCTAACCCCACTGCTGATCTCCAGTCTCACATCACCAATTACTGGACATCTTGAACTGGAAGTCTCAAACTCAACATGTCCAAAATACAACCCATTATCTTCTCTGTTCAAACCTTTCTTTTCTCCCTAAGTTTCCTATTTCTGTAAATGGCTGCCCTCCAAGTCATTCTTGCTCACACCCTCAGTGGCATCTTCAACTCCATACTATGTCTCTCCTCTATGTTTCTCTTTCCACTAGCATAGCTATCACCCTGGTGAAGGTGCAGTATTCCATGCAACTATATACATATATAGATACATACATACATATCATATACTAAGCTATTGTTCAGTTGTTTTTCAGTCACGTCCAACTCTTAGTGATGCTATTTGGGGTTTTCTTGGCAAAGATACTAGAGTGGTTTGCTATTATCTTCTTCAGTAAATTTTACAGATGAGGAGACTGAGGCAAACAGAGTTAAGTGACTTGCCAAGAGTCCCACAGTTAGCAAAATGCCTGAGGTCATATTGGAACTCAGGAAAATCAGTCTTTCTGACTTCAGACCTGGTACCCTATCCACTGCACCACTTAGCTGCCCCTATGATACATTAATACTGTTAAATTTAATTCTCCCATTTCATTTTCTCATATACACTTTGTTTAAAGACACATGAGGGAAAACATTCCTCCATTACCGAATATCTTCCATTTCATTAAATACTTTAGGTGAGCATGTATCTGTTTTATACCTCATTTGATGTTAATATTTAACAGAATATTGAACAAAGTTGTATCCATCATTTTCTCTGTTATAAAATCTTATATGTGTGGTCTGAGAGACTTGTCTGAGGAAGGTCATTAGGATTCATTTTTTAAATCCATAATTCTAAACTACGAAACCCTGTGATTTTTGAAGAATTAAATTTATAAGTAATTGCAAGAAAAATAGAATTATCCATGGTTGGTTGGAGAATGCTGCAGCGCATTACAAACAATGACTTGCATACAGGAAGTGGTATAAAGAATACCATCAGACGCTAATCCTGGAAAAGGAGTTCGGTTCCCATTCATGTGGCAAAAAATGGGAACCAACTACTGGACAACCCAAGCGCTACACTGTAATCCCTGTAATGATTATTTTTTCTGTATGAATACAGACCCCAGGACACAGGGGAGAAACAGTGTTGAGTACTTCCCAGGACTTGGGATATATGTTACGTTAGGATAGAATTAAAGACTAAACCAATGATTTCATTGATAGAAAGAATTTCCAGAATGACAAAACTCTCTTTACCGAAGCAGCTTAAAATGAGGCAACTTGTGTTATCTGGAGTCACCTAGATGTTAAGTGACCTACGCAGGGTCACAGAGCCAACGTGTTAGGAAAGGGACATCAAACCAATTCTTAATGAATCTAAGGTCATGTCTCTACAGTGCCATGCTACCTCTAATCATCATCAGCATACGAAGATGAAGGAGTTAATATTTATGAAATATTTTGAGGTCTACAAAGCACTTTATATCTATTTTTCACTGAACCCTCACAAGACCTCAGTGTGGTAGTTACTATTATTTGCATCATTGCATACATGAGAAAATAGGCTGAGATATGTCAAGGTTACCCAGAGTCACACAGGTAGTAAGTGACTAAGGCAGGATTCAGTATCAGGTGTCCCTAACCTCCCATCCATCAATCCATTCACTGCACCAAAGAATTCGCAGAGAAAAGGTTCCAGGAGTTCCTTTAGAGACACCAAGGAAAGCACGTACATACGCTTACTTGCTAGGTTTTATGTAGAAGCTGCTGTTGACTGAGTGCATGTTATGAGCAATTTTTCAAATCAGTTTTTTATTATTTATTTGCTGAAAATGAAAACAACATGAAATTACACTTTAATAGTGGATTGCCAATGCAATTATAAGTTATTTTTTCCCCAACCATCTCTATTTTTGGTAGATGATTAGTGCCCCGTGGGATCCAGAGCTTTCTCTGATCGAGAGCTGTTTGTTTTCTGCCGGCTGCAATTACGAATTACACATACACGAGTGATGAGTAGCCTCATGTGTTGGGATAAATATGTTATTAAAAGTTCAAATGCTCGGATACTTTTTCTGTGTTTATTAGAGCTGAGCAAAACATAGTGGTTTGGGTTCACAGGGGGCTTGTGTAAACCTTTTGGGGGTAGGGAATTTCAGCTCACAGAGGTTCGTAAGCAGATGGAGTATACCAGAGATCTCACTTCTCTCAGTGTGGGAGGAATGACATTCTCACACTGACAAGGCGCCATACAAAGGAAGGAAGGGAGACAAGGTGGCTGGAAGAGTCTCAACATGAGCAGCCAACCCAATATAGAAATACTAACATAGTTTTCCAAGATAATAATCAGGGATATTGATATAGCACTTTAAAGTTTTCAAAGCATTTCTTTGGGGCCTCAGAACTACAACTGTGAGGCTAGGGGATCATCAGGTCATAGATCTAGGTCTTAGAGAGATCTTAGAAGTCATCCATTTCAACCTCCCTCTTTTACAGATAAGTGACTTGCCCAGGGTCATACAGCTAATAAGTCTGAGGCCGAGGTCCTCCTGAATTCAAGTCCTGTGGCCTATGCACTGTCCCATGCAACTTTGGTATTAGAGGTAGTAATATACCCACTTTATAGATAAAGACATAAATTCAGAAAAGTTAAGTGACTTGCCCTTGGTCACATAGCTAGTCAGTATTTGAGGTAGTATTTAAATCCAATTATTCCTGACTCTTAAGTGTAACATTTAATGCCATCCTGCCCCTAGAGCCAAACTATTTTGATCATGAATAGCTATTTAAAAAAAATTCCTAATATATGAATATTCATTCATTCATTTGCTTATTATATATATATATAATATGATACTACATATATATAATATATATGAGAATATATGTATTATGTGTGTATACATACATATATGATAGTAGTTAGGTATGTGGTAGATAGAGTGCCAGACCTGGAGTCAGGAAAATTCGAGTTCAAATTTGCCTTCAGACATCTACTAGCTGTGTGATCCTGGGCAAGTCACTTAACCCAATTTGTCTCAGTTTATTCATCTGGAAAATGGGTTGGAGAAGGAAATGGAAAACCATTCCAGTACCTTTACCAAGAAAACCCCGAATGGGGTCACAAATAGTCAAACATGACTGAAAAGAATTAAAAAGAAAAGTAATATTGCCTCCTGACTCCTGCCTTTCCCACGCTGGCTGTGTTAGCACAGAAAAGTCACTTAACCTCTGAGTCCAATTCCCCTTCTCCTGACCTCTGTACTTCCCACTTATTTAATTCCCTAAAATGATAAATTGTAGGATAAGTGTAGTCTATATTGATAGAGAGGATTTTTTCATGAAGAATTCCCTAAACAAATTAAATTACAAACCAATACTCCTCTACTCTACTGTACTAATATATATTATTTACATTATAAAGCAAACAAAATAGATATTTGAAGAGGTTAAGACACAGAAAATATGTAGTATTTTAAAAATTTGTTTATTTGCAGTACAAAAATGTTTTACACTCAATAAATAATATTAATAATAAAGTATTTCTCTAATATTAATTTGATTGCCTGTGCTTTATTATTTCAAAAAAATCTTGTTTTAATCATAGGTAATGCAAGAATTCAAAGGTCTGGTTCTAAGTTCAGCTTGTTTTTAAGTAATTTTAATAGTTGTCATAGCTAAAAAAAAAAAATCCCAAAATAAAGGAGATCCAAATGAAAGAAATGCATCATTGGTTACATTTAACTAAATTATAATATGCATTTTTGGTCAATTCCAGCTACCCATTATGCAAAGGTTTTTGATGACATTGAACAAGTCAATTTCTATCTTGCTTATTGTCGATCAGTTTTTCTTGCAATTAATCAGAAAGCACTGAATTTTTATATTTTCAAGTCTTAAAACCCTTGAGACTTTCCATCTGCAAGATTTTTAAACAGGTTATAAAACTTTATTTTTATGTTTTTAAAATATGCAGATATGAGTCTTTTTTCAAAGTAACATATTTACATTGTTTTTTGACAACAAAAATTTAGTTTTTAAACGGTTTGTTAATTATGTTGGCTTCATACTGTCATTAGCTAATAAATATCTCAAAGCACAATGTAGCCTAAGGTGAAGTTCATTGTTAATGACAGTGGATATAATCTGTGTTTCAAGCAGTGGTGTTATAAGTTGGGATTTTTTTTTGATTGACTCCTCGTCAGATATGATTAGATAGACGTTGCTTCTATAGTGTTATTTTGCTGATGAACAGAGCTCATCTGAGGAGGACGAGTTAGCTCTGCCATTTTCTTGTGATTTGCATGTTCCTGCCTTATGAGCAGGATCTCCAACCTGTTGTTTCTTTGCAGGAATCTTTTAAGCCACTTATCTATTTTGTGAGGAAAAGCTTAGTGAAATCTGTAAATCTACTTAACCAGGTACACGAGGATTGTAATATGTCCCAATATGATGAAAGTGATTGAATAAGTGAGGGCACCATTGCAAAATCCATCTCATTGCACCATTCCCACTGTTCCTTCAAGATACCTCATTTATTCCATGTGACATACAGAACAAATGAGGGCAAAAATACAAATTTATACTTTAAACTATAGTAAAACTTAATTTTATTCTTTTTTTAAAGATAGAATGAAAAGTTCTATTATTTCCTTCCCATACTGCCCAAAGAAACGTTTTACATTATAGGTTTGCAATCTCACTTTGAAGACCAGTGCTGTAGATCAAGGTGAAACAGTAGGTGAGGCAAGATTTGAACTCAAGCCCTTTGACATCAGAGTTGGTGCCCTTTCCACCATGTCCAAATGCCCTGTTTTCATTTTGTCTTTGTAGCCTCTGCACTTAGTATAGTTCCTCACCCATAGTAGGCAATCTAATAAATTGCTTGTTGAATGCTGTATAAATAAATGAATCTCAACTGAACCTCTCAGTGAACCAAGGACCAGAAAGGTGCAGTCACATTAGTAGTAAGTAGGAGAGTTGAGATTCAAATCCATTTCTGCTGTTTCCAAGTCTACAAATTTCCTCTACAAAATGCTGCTCTGCTGTGACTATGAATGAAGTTATGTTTGAAAATTACCTACATTCCTGTAAATACTGCAGGGTCACCAACTGCATAACAGCGTACCATACAAATGGTGAGGAAAATACTGTGCTGGAAATGTGGGAAAACTGACCAATCTACCCAGTTGTCAATTGGGAACTAAGAGTTGTAACAGAGAACACAGAGAAATGTGAAATAGGAAGCTGAATTCAAATTGTCTCTGTCCACTCATAAACACTAATGAATAACAAGTATATGCTAGCTTTCAGAAAGGTGGACAGTGTCTTCATACACAATTGGCCAAGCTATGAGGAAAAGAGTTTTCTAATTTTTTTTTTTTTGTCCTCCATTAGGGTTGAAAGGAGAAACACTGCCTTTAGAGGCCTTCCAGGAAACTCACTAAGTGAGTTTCTTCTGACAAGAACATCCTAATCGTTATTGTCACTATAGGATAACACTGTTTTTCTCATTGTCACCACTTCCTTCTCCCAACAGTCCCTCCAGAAAAACAAGCAAACTAGAAAGAAAACTCTCCCAGGGGGAAAAAAAAAAAGCAGTAATAATCATGCAAAAAAACCCCAAACTGCACACAACGGTTTTCTAAAATTATGTCTCTTTCTGTGCCTTTTATTCATAACTTTTCTGCCAAAATGGGGCAACATGAATTCCTCATCAGTTATTTGGGGTCATGACTAGCCATTGTGTTGACTGTAGTTTTTAACTTTTTCAACATGTTTTGTGTTATAATACTATAGTCATAGTATTTTCCTGGTTCCCTATTAATTGTTTTCCTTTTAATTCAAACTACATTAATTTTGCTTGTGTAAAATTTTTTTTCAAGTTTATGTAACCAAAATTATTAATTTTCTTTTTGTACCCCTTGATTGGCCAAGTGTTCTTTTTCTGCCAATACCAAGGTATCTCCTTCCTTATTTCTCTGATTTGTTTTTTATGTGACCTTTTAGATCTTGGTCTCATATTTGTCTGAAGTTTACTGTGATATGTAGTGTGAGATATTAGTCTAAACTTAACTTGTACTAGACTCCTATCCAGCTTTCACAGAGGTTTTTGTCAAGAAGTGTCTCTTTACCTCTTACCTTGGGTTTACTATGCTACTGTGATCACTTTCTTCTGGGACTTGTCTATTTAATATGTTCTGTTGATCAATTTTTCTGTTTTTAAACCAGTATCAAATTGTTTTGATGACTACTGCTTTGTAGCATATTTTGAGAATTAGTGCTACTAAGCCCTCCTGACTCTGACTTTTTTCATTATTTCCTTTGAGATTCTTGACCTCTTTGTGCTCCAGATTAATTTGTTTTTCTTGTTCTACAAGGTAATCCTTGAGTATTCTGATTAATACAGAACTGGACTTAAAAACTAGGTAATATTCCCATTTTCATTATATTGGCATTCTGCAACCATGAATAGTTAATACCTTAACAAACATTTAGGTCTGACTTTATTCCTATGAAGAATGTTTTATAATTCTTTTCATACAATTAGTACGTATGTCTTGGAAGTTAGACTACCAGCTGTTTTATACATTCTATATTTTGAACAGAATTTTTATTTCTGTATCTTCCTACTAAAATTATGTTGATAATATACAAAAACGCCAATGATTCTGTGGGGATTTTTATATACATAAAAGTTATTTTTTCAATTGATATCTAATTTACTTTAGAGTAGGGGGGTATTGTTAATGTATTTTTGCTTAATGGAAAGATCTTTCCCATTCATTAGTAGACTCATGCGACCTATTTGAATTATATGGAAGTCTGCGTCACATGAGAATGTGGTAGAAGGAGCTTGCCAAATGGGTGGAGCACGAAGGAGTGAAGCGGAGCTGAGTGGAAGTTGGACACAGCAGTTAGAGGTGAGGGAGAGAGAGGAAGCAGGCGGTGAGCTGTGAGTGTTCCTTTGTGGGAAGGCCCCACCAAGGAGGCGGCTTGGGGATGGTGGCACCCCCTGCATTGTTACTGTGTATAGATTTCTTTGTTGCTATCATGGATTTGGCTTTCTGTCATTGGGATATGACTTTCTGCTGTTTAAATAAATATTTTGGTTCTGTTCCATGTGGAGAGTCTGCTATATTTTGTGATTCAAAATTACTCTGGCATAGTCATAGCTGCTGTGGGTGCTGTGAATATCATGTTGGCGCTATAGAGGGGTAGGGAACCTAAGGCCTCAAGGCCACATGTGGCTGTCTAGGTCCTCAAGTAGCCTTTTGACTGAATCCAAACTTCGCAGAACAAATTCTTTTAATAAAAGGATTTGTTCTGTAAAACTCTGGTTCAGTCAAAAGGACCTATGTAGCCTCAAGGCAGCAGGTTCCCTACCCCTGTTTTAGAGGATCCTTTAAGTAAACCATAATATCTGCAAATGGCTGATAATTTTGTTTCCTCATAGCCTGTGATTATGCTCTTATCAGCTTATTGGTATTGCAAGCATTCCTAAAATTATATGAAATAATAGTAGCGATAATGAATATTCTTGCTTTACTCCTGATCTTACTGGAAATGCCTTTATTGTTTCTCCACTACAGACATTGCTATCTCTTGGTTTTAGATAGATATCATTTGTCCTACCACAAAAAAATCCATTTGTTAAGAGCCAGCCTTTGTTCCTATCCGTTTTTTGCAGGTATAGTTGATACCCTGTAAGACATCATTATCTTTCCAAGATCATTTTTTAATAGTATCAAATCTAAGTAAAAGAACTTGGGCTGCTTTTTACTTAGGCCCATCTGTTTAGTCCATCTACAAGATCAATTACCTAATATTTATTGAAGAACTGTTGTGTACAAGGCAAAGTTCTTCACGTTCTAATAACTAGTTCTTCAGGAATCATTTTAACTTTTCCTTATTGGCAGCAGCAGTAACCTTCAAAAATGATTCATTTAAACCACGCAAAAGCACTGAATCATCAGATCCTATTTGGCTGAGAAAAAATATATTTTTCCTGAGTACTGAATGTTTTTTCCATGAACGTCAATCCTCAAAGGACGTTGCAAAAAATAGTAATACAATTCAACACTCACTAAATTGACCAGTATTTTTGAGTACCTGTTAAACCTATACACAGGGAGAAATGCAAAAATGTACATGGCCAGGTCTTTAAGAAGTTTATAATATTGTTGGAAAAATGATTTAATCACAAACTAAGATAACATACAAGTTATTTCTGTATAACCATGACCTGACAGCACTTTCCCTCCTCAAACCTACCCCCACTTTCCATAGACTGTGATTGACATGAGGACTGGAAGAGGTATTTTCCTGCTGTTTGTATACAGAGTAAAAAGTCCTTTAGACTTTAGCACAATTTTTTTACCTTTTATTGAAACCACTTTGATTTTCTGGCATGTTCTCCCTTGTCATATCTACCTACTGGCTTTCTTTGTCTCAGTTAAAATCACATCTTCAACAGGAAACCTTTTGCAGCTCTATTTAATTCTAGTACCTTTCTTCTTTTCATTATTTCTTCTTCATCATGTATATAACTTGTTGTATATATTGTTTTCATGCTGTCTCTTCCATTAGATTATAAAGTCATTGAGGGCAGGAACTATCTTTTGTCTCTTTTTGTATTCCCAGAGCTTAGCATAGTGTCTGGAACATAGTAGGTACTAAACAGATGTCTACTGACTGATTAAATTTTGGTTCCCTTAAGCAAATTTCCAATATTCCAGTCTTACTTGGGGCTCTATGTATATGTGAGGCATTAAAGAGGAAGGCTCAACTACAGAATAAAGTATATCTTAAGGACCAGTGAGATAAGTTGAGGTCAGACCAGATTATGAAGAGCCTGCAATGCTAAATTGGCATCTTAGACTTTATACAAATGTCATTAAATAAGTCAAGAAAACAACATTTATTAAGGACTATTATACACCAGGCACCATGATAAGTGATAAAAAAACAAAAAAAGGCAAAAAAATAAACTCATCCTCTCAAGAAGCTCATAGTCTAATCAGTGATATCATGCATACAATTATGTACAAACAAGATACATACAGGATAGATTAATGGAAGTCTCAGATGGATGACATTAAGACTGGAAAAGGCCTCTTCAGGAAGGGGAGACACTGGCTGAAATAGCCAGGAAAATGGGAGAATAGAGTTCCAAACATAGATATGAAATGCTTAGAGTGAAAATGCTCAGTCTAGAAAGAGTAATATGTGTGAGAAACAGGGAGGAATCCAGGGTCAGTAGATCACAGAATATGTAGAGGAAGAGTTAGGTAGAAGGAGACTGGGAAGGTTTTGGTAGGGGGAAGAAGCCTAGGTTATGAAGGACTTTAAAGACAAACAGAGGGGTTCATATTTGATCCTGCAGGTAACAAGGAGCCACTGAAGTTGTTTTGAATAAAGTAAATATGGAAGACTGGGAAGGGCACAAAACCAGAATTCCAAGTTCTGACGTTGACTAACTGTGTGACATTGGATAAGCTGGAACCCCTCAACTTTTATTTTCTAATCTAGAAAATGAAGCTTGCCCATCTGTGAAGGTTATTATAAGGAAAAAATGAGATAATGTATGTAAAAGCATTTTGGAAGCTCCAGAGTTTTTTATTCTGATAATAACAATAGCTAAATTTTATGTAGGCTTATTATATGTGCCAGTCATAGTGCTAAGTGCATTACAATTCTTGTCTCATTGGAACCTCAGAATAATCCTGGCAGGTAGGTACTGTTATTTTCCCCATTCTACAGCTGAGGAAACAGAGACAAATAGAGGTTATGTGACTGGCCCAGGATCACAGAGCCAGTCAATATTTGGGGCCAAATTTGAACTCAGATCTTCCTAACTCCCAGGCCTAAGACTCTATCTACTATATTATCATTATCAAAAGATTATCATGATAGTGTTTTAGTATGAGTGATGCAATAAAAATCAATTTAGTAATTTCAGTTTATCAATCTTTTCCACTGAAGTCCTACTCATGCTAGAGTAGAAGACACCCTGGGTTTTCTAAAAGCTATATTAGGGATCCTTAGCCATTAGAAAGTACTGGAAAACCAGGAAGGTTTCAACCATGGTCTCCCCATCTGTAAAATGAGCAGGTTCGATTAAGTGATTCTATGGTTCACTTCAGCTCTAAATTCTATGAACCCTTCTCATCTTCTGTCATCCATATTTCCAGGAATATAAAGTATCTTGTACTGCCATCCAGTTTTTTACAGCCACTGCAACATTTGATAATAATGACATAATAATTTAAAAAAAAAATTTTTGAGAACTAACCTAGCCAGGTTCTGAGAGACATCACTAGGAGACTGGTCACAAGGTAATGGATTTTGAGGGAGGCTGGTGAGTGTTTTCATCAGACAATTTAGGAAAAATGTCTACAGCTGTGGAGTGTTTTTATTTGTGATGGTAGAAAAAGTCCTAATACTCATGAATCATGAGTCTTTTGACATGCTGAAGCTAGAAATTTAATGATGTGCAAAATGGATTGGAATGGAAAGGGATCCAAAGCCATCTAGAGTAACATTGCAATTATCTAAATGACAGGTGATGAAGGAGAACTTGGAATACTGACAGTGTGGTGCAGTGGATAAAGGGTTAGCCTCAAAACCTAGACGATCTGGATTCAGATCCCCTCCTTTGATGCATACTAGCGGTACACCCCTGAGCCCTGATGCTCCAGGCATCACTAAGACTATAAATTACAGAACAGGCACATACCTGAATGAATAGAGGGAGATTTCCTATACAGATGACATCATGGGCCCAGTCCCTATCCCCTTACATGTCAATTACTGTGCTTAGTACGTTGGGACACAATAAAAAAAACAAAGTCTCTGATCTCAACGAGCTTATGTTCTATTAGGGGAAAACAACATGTACACATGGAACAAATGAGTGATTGAAAAAAATAGTTGTATATTTACTATATGTCAAGTACTAGGAATACTAGTAGGAAAGGAAAAATGGTAAACAAAAGTAAATACAAACTCAATGCTCAGGTAATTTGGGGGATGTAACTAGGGGACAGGAAGCACTACCACTAAATGAGGGATACCACTAAATGTTAGCTGTGTATTAGCTCTATCCAGCAATCACAACCATTGCTGCACGAACTGCAGAACTCAAAGGCATTCTGTTTAGTTCTCACAGCTACCACCTGACTTGTACCTGCAGAGCTTACCAAGGGTATCCATGTCAACTCAGAGGTGTGAGGATGAGGGTGAATGGGTGGGATATCACTTTACAACAGGAATAGAGGAGGAAACAGTGGGCAAGAAAACGTTTATCATAATTCAATTCTACAGGGAATTATTGTTGGGGTATATACTGCAGGGAAAATTTCAAAACAGGGAAAAAATGACACCTTGTTATGCATTCTTTCTGCATCCATACTCCTGTCCTCTCTCTGGGGGCAGCCTGGCACAGTGGAAAAAGGAGATCCCCCTCCAGTGGATCAGAAGTCAGAGAACCAAAGTAGAGATCCTGGCTCTACCCCTTATTATGTGTGTGAAACATGGAGTAATTCATTTCTACTCTCTAGATCTCAGTATCCCCATCTGTAAAATGAGCAGGTTTGATTAAGTGATCTCTATGGTTCACTTCAGCTCTAAATTCTATGATCCCTTCTCATCTTCTGTCATCCAAATTTCCAGGAATATAAAGTATCTTCACACTGCCCTCTGGTTTTTTACAGCCACTGCTAATTTAATAATAACAATAATACTTTTTTTTAAAAAATACATTTTCTAAAAAACCTGCATTTATAGAGTACTTTAAGGCATGTAACTCATTTTTAACTCATTTGATCCTTCCTACAGCTCTATGAGGTAGGGGCTATTATTATCCCCATTTTACAGATGAGGCAACTAAATAAATAGTATGCTTCAAGAAATCATGTACGCTTTAAAGGTATGGCATATTAGGATTTTTAAATGAAGTTAATGGCCATACAAAAGTAAATAGAGATGTGCTGGACATAAGTAGTTCAGAATACAGTAAGAATGAAGAACTGTGCATACAAAGCAAAGATAAGATGACCAGAATAGGTGGGCAGGTCATATGATGAGAGCAAGAGATAACCATGCTATATCCAACAATTTTCCACTCCTATCACTGCATGGACCCAGATGGCCCCGGAGGAAAAAGTAAGGCTGGTGATATGACATACCCTCCCTCACTTAAACCCAATTCATTTGAAAGTCGTGGCATCACCTTCCTCATGCCATGGTTCCTCTTCAAAAATGAAAGACAAACAACAGCAATGATCACCAAGATATAGTGAAATCATTTGATAATTGAGTGGGAGGTGCTGCCAAGTTGGCTGAGTAGAAGCATGGACCTGCTCAAACTCTCCTCTCAAAGCCCTTAAAATACATGTAAAAAATAACTGTAAACAAATTCTAGAGCAGTAGAAGCCACAAAATGACAGAGTGAAACAGATTTCCAACCCAAGACAAACAGGAAGGGTCTATTGCACTGGGTTCAGAGTGGTGTACAACCCAGTGTGGGCCACACCAGCACCAATGGGATTGGAGCAGGTCTCAGGGAATTGGCAGCTGCTATACAGTTTCCAGATTCTCAAACTACAAATGCCAAAGACAGCTTCAAAGGTCAGTGAGATAGCTCTTTCATCTGGATGAAAGGGAACCTTGGTCTGGTCCCAGCCCTAGCCCCAAGGCAGCTACAGTCCCCGCCAGAGAAGCAACTACTTCTGGAGCTCTCCAGTCTACAGACAGTGAGGGTTGTTGATCTGGATCTCAGTCCTGAGTGGCAGGCTTGTGGCAAGGAGGAGTGATAATGTGGCAGAGCTGGTGGCGGCTCCTGAGAGGGAATCTAGAAGACATTGACTGACCTGGAAAATAGATCCAGCAGAGATAATTTAAAAATTATCGGTCTACCTGAAAACCATGATCAAAAAAAAGAGCCTAACATCATCTTCCACAAAATTATCAAGGAAACCTGCCCTGATAATCTAGAACCAGAGGGTAAAATGGAAGTGGAAAGAATTTACCAATCACCTCCTGAAAGAGACCCCAAAAGGAAAATTCATAGGAGTATTGGAATCAAATTCCAGAGTTCCCAGTCAAGGAGAAAATATTACAAGCTGTCAGAAAGAAAGAATTCAAGTATTATGGAAATACAATCAGAATAACACAGAATTTAGCAGCTTCTACACTAAAGGACTGAAGGACTTGGTGGACTATGATATTACTGAGGTCAAAGGAGATAGGATTAACACCAAGAATCACTTACCCAGCAAAACTGTGTATAACACTTCAGGGGAAAAAAATGAAATTTCAATGAAAAAGAGGACTTCTAAGCATTCTTGTTGAAAAGACCAGAGCTGAATAGAAAATTTGACTTTCTAATACAAGAATTAAGAGAAACACAAAAAGATAAACAGGAAAGAGAAGTCATAAGGAACTCATTAAAGTTGAACTGTTTACATTTCTACATTGAAAGATGATATTTGTAACTCACAAGACCTTTTTCAGTATTAGGGTAGTTAGAGGTTGTGTGTGTGCATATACACACACATATATACACACGTATATATACATATATATAGGTATGTACGGGTATGCATGTGTATATCATATATATGTATGTATATGTGTAAGTATGTATATGCATATGGATGTGTGTGTATACACACACATATATTCACAGAGGGCACAGGGGTGAGCTGAATATGAACGAAGAATATCTAAAAAAATAAAATTTACTGTTGAATGATATGTATTAGGAGTAAGAGAAAGGGAGATGTAGAATATAGCAAATCATCTCACATAAAAGAATAAAGAAAAAGCTTTTACAAGGGAGAGGAAGAGGGAGGAGATGAAAGGAAATAAGTGAGCCTTACTCTCACTGGATTTGGCTTAAGAAGGAAATAACACACATTCATCTGGGTATGCAAATCTATTTTACCTTGCCAGAAGGCAAGGGGAAAAGGGATAAGAGAGAGAAGATAATAGAAGAGACAGCAAATTGGGGAAAGGGATAATCAGAAGGAAACACTATTATTGGAGGCCAGATCAAGGGAGAGAATGGAATAAATGGAAGGCAGGATAGGATAGAGGGAAATGTAGTTAGTCTTTTAGAATGTAACTATTATGGAAGTGCTCTGCATTGATATACATGTATGACCTATATTGAATTGCTTGTTTTCTCAATGAGGGTGGGTGAGGAGGGAAGGAGAGAATATGGAACCCAAAGCTTTAATAATAAATGTTAAAAATTGTTTTTGCATGCAACTAGAAATTAAGATATATAGGCAACGGGCTATAGAAATCTATTTTGCCCTACAGGGAAAGGACAGACTAGAGGAAGGGGTGGATGGAGTGCATGCTGTCCTGGAGGGGTAGGGCGGGGAGAGATGGAGAGAAAATTTGGAATTCAAATACTTGTGGAAGTGAATGTTGAAAACTGAAAAATAAATTATATATTAAAATTTAAAATTGAGATTTTATTAGGTGATTAATATATATTACACACTGAGTTAGGTATTGAGGATAGAGATGACATATTCCCTGCCCTCAAGAAGCTTACAGTGTATACTGAGGGAGATAGCTTGTATATACAAAGTATATACAAAATGAACACAAGGAAATTGGGCATAGGAATAGACCACTAGAAACTGAGCAGACTTGAAGAATCTTCTTGTAAAAGGTAGCACTCTAGCTGAGGTTGGAAGGGAATGAGGAATTCTTAGAGGCAGAAGAAAGAAGGGAATGCATTATGGGCATGGAGAAGAGCCAAAGCAAAGGCTCAGAGATGGATGAAAGAGTGTTGTGTGTGAGGAGTGGACAGAAGACAGGTTTGGCTGGACCCACCGAGTGGATAAAGGTGAGAATTAATTTTAAGAAAAGCTCAAAAGAAACATTGGAACCAGGCTGTGAAGGGCTTACCTACCAAAAAGAAGAGTTCATATTTGATCCCAAAGGAAGGAGGAGACAATGAATTTGACTGAGCAAGGGAATGGCATAGATCTGAATTTTAGGAAAATAACTTCCTTCTAGCTCTATGGAGGATAGATCAAAGTGGGGGAAGAAAGCCACCAACACTGGGCAAACCCCTTTGGATTATTTACAGGTGGATGTGGAATAAGTGGTATAGATGGACTGTCATCTATATCACTAGGGATAATACCTAGATCAATAAAATTATTGACCCACTAGCATAGCAGAAAGAGAAACTCAGGCATAAGAATGTCCCAAAAACGTTAGTACGAGGAGAATCAAAGCAAAGTTCAATTTCCCTGATTTTCTTTCTAGGAAAAAAAAAGGATAAGAATATGGAAGAGGAGGAGGGACTTCTTAAGCAAGGAAAGATTGTGATGCTCAGTTATGGGCACACTAGAGCCAAAAGAACCTCATGCAGAGAATCAAGAGACTGTGGGTGCATTTGTTCCCCCAAAGTTGTAGATTCACAGGTCTGAAAAGATGTCTCAGAGATGCTTCCTTCTCTACACTCCTTCCACCTTTTTTTCTCTTTTATTTATTCTAGAAGTATTTACTTTGAATGTGGGAATTACTCATTATTATCATTTATGTGAACTTGTCGTTTTTACCTGATTATTATGTAGTCCAAAAACTATTGTGCATATCATGAAACAAATGTATCATTAACTTTGTCATTAGTTTCAATTGATTACAACACAGAACTCTGGTCAGATAAATACCAATAGTTATTTCTCAAAACAACTCTGGCTGATTTTTTTTTGCTCACAACTGAAAAATCTAAGCATAGGAGGAGCTTGATTGCAGTGATGGTCATGGGAATGGAGAGAAATAGATTAGCTCAGAGAGTATAGGAAGACAATAGGACTTTGTGATGTTGAATATGAGAGACAATGGAGAGATAAATATCGTCAATATTCCCAAAACTGAGGGACTAGAGGAATCACAAACCCATTAATAGAAATGGGTAAATTGGAGAGGGGAAGCATTTTGGAGGAAGAGAACACATTAAGTCTCAAATGACAGTGGCACAATTACTTTCTAAGTAGTGTTCTATCTTGTTCCTTCGTTTGTACCCTTGAGAAATAGAAGTATGGAAACAGTAGCCAAAGGCTAGCACAAGTTAACCTGTTGCCCAACTCTAACGATAACAATTAAATAACCGATAAAAAATAATAAACCAAAATAAATAACCAATACACACATACATTTGTATACAAATGGTTTGTGCATGTACATACATGCCCTCTTTCAGTCACATAACTCCACTGTGAGTCTACTCAGGCACTACACAATCCTAGTTTTAGTTAAGCAAAATGATGCTTCTTATGAAAATAACATATTAACTCCAGTAAGCCGCATTGTCCATTGAAGGTTATTGTTTTATCAATAGCACATCGACCAAGTAAAAAGAGGGAAATACTTATTAGTTACCAAAACATTTTAAATGCTTTGAAATCAGTTACTTTTTGCTGTTGCTACCAATTGTCAATATTTATAATTGGTTATATAATTATATTAGCTGTGTCAATATTTTGAGTATTATAAAGGAACCCCCATAGCCTTCCTAAACTTAGTTGAGTACAATGACATGAAAGAAATAGTAAAAATAATAGTTCATGGTATTATGGCACAATACAAGGGATTTCCACATGCATTTGCTGGGGGGGGGAGGTGTAAGAGATCAATTGCTGCACTTGGAGTCAAGAGATCTGAAGTTGAATTCTGCTTCAGATGCTAATTATTGCGTGACTCTGGGTAAGCCACTTAACCTCCGTTTGCCTCAATTTCCTCATATATAAAATGGGCATGATAATAGTACCTACTTCACAGAGTTTTTGTGATGACAAAATGGCGTAACATATAAATAGTTCTTTTCATACCTTAATGTTCCAGCTGTAATTACCATCATCTCACAGTAGCGCTTTTGAAAAAAAAGGTTACAGATAAAGATTTTGAAGGTCGGAGAACTAAGTGAAATCTCCAAGTAACTGACAGAAATAAGGCTTGATCAAGGTCTTCTAATCCCAAATCTAGAACTCTTTCCACTATGCTTTGGTGATTTCTGAGGGAGGGAAGGGAAATTATATTTGAACTTGCTTTCTTCCTGACATTAATATTATTAGCTATTCATATTAGACAATGATATCTAGTGACCCTAAAAAACATCTACATACCAGAGTTTTCACTTTTCTCCTATTTTCTTTGTAAATCCCCAGATTACATAGGCCTTCCAGAACCACCACAGTTTCCTCTATCCCCATTAGCCTGAGTATAAAAAAGGCATAACATTCTGGTTTTAAGCATTTTCTTTTCTTTCAAAATTCCCCAGAGTCTTTAGACAAGAACTGTAAGGACCTAATTCCTGCATACTACCTTTGTAACAATTAAAGAATTTTAGCAAGAGCTTGGAGAAGTAATTTGAGAAGCAAAGGTGATTTCTGGCCTTTTACAGAAGTAATCAACTACTGTAATCATTTGCCAGCAGGCCACCATTGTTGGCTATCTAACGTTTATCCCTAACAAATCAGGTTAGGCATTTGGATGCAACAGATGTGAAAATGATTTTTAAACACTCAAAGCATGGGGATATGTTGGAGTAGTTTTACTCTGTTTTTTAGTCTACCTTTCACTGAGAACAATAAGTCCTCTTTGTCTGGCTCACCAAAAACACTGTGAAGTGGCAGAAGTTAAACAAGCCTTGTTTTATGCTTCTGAAAAGGAGACTCTTGTTTGTGTATAGTACAGTGAGCATTTCACCAATGCCTAATGATTGAGGATTAAGGTTTGGCAGCTACCGATGCAGCTATTTTGACGCTGCCTACCAGCCAAGGTGAGAGAGTACCAGCAAGTGCTTCCCAAAACTTCGGATCTTTTTGTCCAAAAACAGAGGACACTCGAGTACTTTTCTCATCTCTTTAGAAACAATCTTTTTTTCTTCTTTTTGGTGAGGCTATCAAGATGAAGTGACTTGCCCAGGATCACACAGCTAGTAAGTGTCAAGTATCTGAGGTCAAACTTGAACTCTTATCTTCCTGACTCCAGGGCTGGTGTTCTATCCACTGAGAACAATTTTGATTAGAGTTGCTCAGGTTTCTATTTTGTCTTTGTTAATTTCATTCTTCTCATTTACATTGTTGCAGTCATTATAGGTATCACTTTTCTGGTTCTGCTTTACTTCACTCTGTATCATTTTGTTTTTTTCCCGTTCTTTATAGTCTTCAGATTCATTATTTCTTTCAGTGTAATAAAATGCCATTGTGTTTATGTAACAAATATTTGCTTAGCCATTCGGTAGGTGATAGACATCTACTGTTTCCTTAACCTCCTCGAGGCATATATGCCTAGCAGTGAGAACTCTGGGTCAAAGGGTATAGATATTTATTCATTTTCTTGGCATAATCCCAAATTGTTTTCCAGAATGATTGGGCCAATTCACAATTCCACCACATGTATATCAATCTGTCTTTCCACAACCCTCCCATGGACCTGTTTCCATTTTTTTGTCATCTTGACAGTTTGCTGTAGGTGAGGTGAAACCTCAGTTATATGGGACAATTCTTCCGAGAACTGATTGTTACTATCCATTGACCATATATCTATTTAGAAATTAGGCTGATCTTTTAAGAGCCCTAAAATCAAGATACCATAAAAAAAATCTATTTCTAACACTATAGAAACAGTAAGAGGAAAGAAAGCAAAAGATTAACCTTCCAAGCTGCTAGTTCTTACAGGATATATTCCCTGAATTTGAACAAAGGAGTGCCTGCATTGTAGAAGGGGGGATGACTTAACATGTCCTACATTAGAAGTTAGAATTAGAAATTAGAACTTTCCTTTGAAAAAGGTGGTATTGTCTAACTAAGTTGCCATGTCTTTTCTATAAAATAAAAGCACATTTTTCTTATGCATTACCACTCTCTTTTTTACTTTCTATTCTAATATTTCCAGATCCTGGCCAAGTACAACTGTTAGTGTTACCTCAAGCAAGGTAAGAAAAGAACTTCAAAAACTTACGAAATTAGCCTGGGTTTCTTGCGAAAACCAGTCAAAACCATGGTTTACAAGCCCTTATAAATGTGGTTGCTTATATTAAAGAAAATAGTTTAAAGCAAAGGCATTTGACTTCATGACAGAACAAGAAATGTAGGAACAGGAATCCTTACAAAATTTTGAGGGGCAATCTACCAACACACATCATCTGTGGGACCGGTATACTTACCTAAGTACTCAGGTCAGGGCACACATATAGAGAGTCACACACACACAGAGAACACGTGGCATATACATGATAAAGCAACTCACCTCCCATGCTAGATGGCTGCCAACATCTGGGGACGTCTTCGAATTGCTCTTGTTTGGCCTTCTCCATGTGGTATGCACTAGTGTCTGTTCTGCATTCTGATTGCTTAAGGGTCATCTTCTACTGGTCTCATAATGGAAACAGAGATATTCTGCTAGGCATGTAACTGTAAAGATTCTTTTTCCCCCATGGCTTCTGACAATCACCTGGAATCCATGAAAAAACCAATGAGATCCTTAATCAAGAGCTCCCTTTTATCCCCTCCTCATCTCACATCATTCAAAAGTCTTTCACTTTCTCTACCTTCACCACTGACAAACATAAAGAAATGAGCCTTGTCCTTTGCAAGGGCTACCCCTCCGCAGATACAAATGATCCCATTTCAATCCTATCATTTCCAGCAGATTGCCCTCTCTATTGTCACTTGACTCAATTTTAAATCTCTTATTGTCCATTGGCTACTTTGCTACTACCTACAAATATGTGTGTTCCATCCTTTAAAAATTCGAACCAGATTTGTCTCTCCTCCTTTTTATCTCTCCTCCCTTTTTTCTCACTCTCCTCTTATCATCCCCCATTTGGTAAAGTCCCATTGGTTCCCTATCACCTCCCATATCAAATATAAAATCCTATGTTTGGCATTTAAAAATAAAAATCTTTATAACCTGGCCCCCTGCTACCTTCTCAGTCATATATATATACATATATATGCACACATATGTACACATATATGTATGTATATGCATATGTATGTGTGCATGTAACATATACATATATATGTGGGTGTATAAACATATATGTATACATGTGTGTATGTGTGTATGTGTATATATATATATGCTTTAGCCTCTTCCACATACTCTACATAGAATTCTATGTCCATTACCTCTTCTCTATACCTTGCAAAAAATACTACATCTCCCCACTTACTGCATTTTCACCTTCTGCCTCTAATGCCTGGAATTTTCTTATTCATCATCTCTGCCTTCTGGCTTCCTCAAGTCTTAGCTAAAATTCCATCTTCTCTAAGAAGCCTTTCCTCATCACCTTTAATGCTAGTGCCTTACGTCTGAAGTTATTATCTCAATGTGTCTTCTACAGATCTTGTTTGAACATAGCACTTGGCACACGGTAGACACTTAAAAATGTTTGTTGACTTGACTCTAAATATCACAAAGTGCTTTTTCTTTTCCATAGGAGAATGAATGAGCCTTTCTATGTCTATTTTCACTGAGAATCCCTAGGGTTAACCTTTAGCTATTTCAGAGAGTCATCTGAATGAGGATTTTCTCTCCAGTAGGGTTAGCTTCTCTAGGGACCAAGCTATTTGGAAACAACTGACCAGCTATGAATAAAAGATGTTCATTTGGTCTACCTTTAAATTTATTTCCTCCTTCAATTTTCCAAGTATCTATTCTACCGAGGTTGGAAAACTCATACTGGTACTTCTGCTGCTACTATACTAAGCATTAACACAGGACTTCAAGGTTTGCAGAGCATTTTTACTTATGATATATCATGTGACTCACCCAGCAACCTTGGGAAGAGCTGAGAGATTAGAGTATTTGAGAAAAGCACAATAACAATATCCCTTAAGATGTGGGCAGGAGGAAAGAAAGACTGTGAACCAGAGAACTCATTGAGGAAACAAAAGGCACTCCTTGGAAGTTGGCAGGTAAAAGTTGCCCAAATTTTGATGGTATGGCAGATACCAATTGACTTGAACTTCAAAGGAGAATAGGTTTCTGAGTGATGATCATAAGCAATTTGCCTCTTCTGCTATACAATTAGTTTTCCCCCATTAGAATGTAAGCAAGCTTGAGGACAAGTATTGTTTTCACCTTTCTTTGTTTCCCAGTGCTTAGCACTAAGTCTGAAACATAGTAGTAAATATTTAATAAAAGTAACTGTTGATTATCAAATGTGTAACTGTAAAGGTGTGGTCTACTACAAAAATTCATGTGTGAAAGTTTTCTCTTATCTTCACCAAGAAGACTCAAAATGCTCATTGCCCATTGTTGTATATATTTTATTGACATGAAAAATAGGTATATGGGCTGATATAATCTCAATTTACTTTTTGGAAGGCAATATTATCAATTATCTTTTTTTTTTACTTTATAGGATAACTTCATTCCAGACATATCTTGAAAAACTGATTCCTTGGTGTCTTCAAAATGGTGTCAACCCTAGCACTAATTTCTTGTGTTAACACTTATTCAGGGACAGTCACTTTTCCAAGTTATCTTCTTAAATGCCATTTCTTTCTCATATAACACATAAGAAACTGAGTGGTTTATGGTCCAAATGTGGTGGTTTCATTGTCATAAATGTTTACTGCATAAACACTGGATAGAGCATTGGACCTCCAGTCAGAAGACCTAAATTTGAATCTGACCTCTGACAGTTCTTATCTGTGTTACTAGGGTAAGTCTTAATTTCTGTTGCCTCAATTTCCTCATCCATAAAATGGAGATGATAATAATACCCTCTACCTGTTAGAGATGTGATGACCAAAAGAGGTTATATTTGTAAAGTACTTTGCATTCCTTGAAGTGTTATATCTAGCTATCATTGTGAAGAAGCTAGGTGACACAGTGGTTAGAGCAATAAGGCTGGAGTAAGGAGGACTTGAGTTCAAAAGTGATCTCAGATTTGAATAGGTCACTTAACCTCTGTCTGCTTCAGTTTCCTCAACTGTAAAATAGTAATAACACTTGCCTGATAGGAGTGTTGTGAGAATCAAATGAGATATTTGTAAAGTACTTAGCATATTACCTGTCACATATTAGCTGTTTAATAAATGTTTATTGACTAAATGTGTTTTTTACTTTTTCCTGTAATCTTCCTCCAGTTTAATCTGTAATTGCTTTCAGAATAATCAGTGAGTAAATAAACATTTATTAAGTGCTCACTATGTGTCAAGTCCTGTAAGAGCTAGAGTTAAAAGAAAAACAAAAGACAAATTCTGCTTTCAAGGAGTTCAAAGTCTAATGGGGAATACAACATGAAAACAACTGTATATAAACAAGATGTAGATAGGATAAATGAGAGAGAGAGAGAGAGAGAGAGAGAGAGAGAGAGGAGAGAAAAAAGAGAGAATGAGAGAAAGAATGAGAGAGAGAAAATGTGAGAGTGAGAGAGAGAGAGAGAGAGGAGAGAAAAAAGAGAGAATGAGAGAAAGAATGAGAGAGAGAAAATGTGAGAGAGAGAGAGAGAGAGAGAGAGAGAGAGAGAGAGAGAGAGAGAGAGAGAGAGAGAGAGAGAGAGAGAGAGAGAGAACGAACAGAGGGAAGATACCAAGATCAAGGAGGATCAGGAAATGATGATCTGGATGAGTACAGTCTCTTGTCAAACTTTCTTTAGGCTCATTTGCCCTGGGTTAAGTTCAGGAGATCCCTTAACACCTGTCACTATTTTGGTTATTTGTGAGGTGGTAGTATTCACAATCTTTCATCCCTCTCCTTTGCTCACAAATTTGTACCTCACTGTTGCTCTCTGCTTCACACTTGCATTTGACAAGAAGCAAAAATGTTGGCTGAAGCAGTTTTGAAGTTCTTTTGGCCTTCGTGTTGTGGTGACTTCTTCATGTTGGTTAAACTTCTCTATAGACTGGTGACAATTAGATTCAATATCTCTTATCTATTTCCCAATTTTTTTGAATTAACAGTTTGTTTGAAGAGATCATGTTGGAGTTACAATATACAATGTCTTCTCATCTTTATCATTTCTGCTAACTGAGGTTCATATTAACCTTTGTTCTTTCTAAGTTTCAGCTACACTAATAGCTGATTCAGAAATTATGCATGTAGCCTATTTGTGTCCTGATCTCCTGCCTCTGGCTTGCTTTGTATGGCTCTGATTGCCCATGTGTTCCCGTCTGGTTAACACAAACCAGCAAGAGATCCTGAGCCCTAGGCACAGGAGCAGGCAAATGCTAACATCAGGACTCCACATGAGCCTTAGCATAGCCAAAGGAATCAACAGACTTCAGCTCTGAGAACCACCACATGCTTCAGTGTAGCCATAGCAAACAGGCATCCTCCACCGCCTCCATTGGCCAAATATTCCCATGTTTCAGTACAACCTCAGGCAAACAGACAGCCTCCAGAGGTCAGACCACCAAGTGTGTCTGTGTAGCCTTGGGGAAACACACATATGCCAGGCATAAGCACTAGGAACCTGGATCAGCACCAGATAAGTTGATAGACCCCTACCACCTCCAGCAATGCCAGCCACCCCAACCACAGACCCTCAGTGCAGCACCAGACATGAGGGTCCCACATGGACCTCAGGGTAACATCAATGAAATACATTTAAATAACCAGGTCCTGCAGCCACTGACAGAAGAAGCCTGAGACAGTGCCCCTTTCATCCTAGGACCAAAGCTCAAATTAGAAATAAAGGAAAAAGGCCAAAAAAGCTGAGCAAAGCACAGAAAATTATTATGTTAACAGGGAAGATCAAGACACAAACTCAGAAGAGAACAACAATGTCAAAACAACTATGGGCAAAACCCCAAAGAAAAATGGGACATGGTCTCAAGTCCAGAAAGAAATATTGGAAAAACTCATAAAGAAGCTTAGAAATCACATAAGAGATGTAGAAGAAGAGTGGGGAAAAGAAATGAGAGTGACGAAAGAGAATTATGAAAAGAATCAACAACTTGGAAAAAGAAAACAACTGCTTCAACAACAGAATTTGTCAAATGGAAAAGGAAGCACAAAAGCTAACTGAGGAAAACAGCTCCTTAAAAGTTAGAAACAGGGGGAGAGCCAAGATGGTGGAGCAGAAGCAAGGGCTTGTTATAGCTCTCCCCACAAACTCCTCAAAAAACCTGCAAGAAATGACTCTGAACAAATTCTAGAGTAGCAGAAGCCACAAAATGACAGACTGAAGCAAATTACCACTCCAATACAATATGGAAGGTCTACAGGAAGGGTCAATTACACCAGGCTGGGAGCAGTAGGCAGTCTGGTGTGGGCTATACCAGTGCAGACTGAGTAGGAGCAGGCCTTAAGGGACTGAATTGCTGGTGGCTTCTCCACCAGCTTCTTCCAGACTTCTCAATCAACAAATGTTAAAGACAGCTTCAAAAGTCAGTGGGAAGGGTCTCTCACCTGACTGAGAGGGGAGCTTGGTCCAGTCCCTGCCCCTGTGCCATCCCCTGGGCAGCTACAGACACTGTTGAAGCAGAGCCTGCTTCTGGAGCCCTCCATTTAACAAAGCTCAAAAGTCAAGTAATTGACTGGGGAAAATGAACAAACAGAGGAAAAAGAAATGGTCTATAGGTTTTTACTTTCTCAACGAAAGATGTCATTGCTGAGGAGGAAGATGGAAACATACAGCCAGAAGAAGACAACAAAGCCAAAGTCCAAGCTCCCGCATTCAAAAGCTACAAGAAAAATATGAATTGGTCTCAGGCCATGGAAGAACTCAAAAAAAGATTTTGAAAGTAAAGGAAGACAAGCAGAGGAACAATTGGGAAGAGAAATGAGAGTAAAGCAAGAAAATCACAAAAAAGGAGTCAATTACTTGCTAAAGGAAACCCCCAAAATGCTGAAAAAAATAACACCTTTAAAATTAGATTAACCCAAATGGAAAAAGAGGTCCAAAAGCTCACTGAAGAAAATAGTTCTTTAAAAATTACAATGGAGCAAATGGAAACTAATGACTTTATGAGAAATCATAAAACAAAACCAAAAGAATGAAAAAAAATAGACAATGTGAAGAATCTCCTTGGAAAAACAGCTAATCTGGAAAATAGATCCAGGAGAGATAATTTAAAAATTATTGGACTACATGAAAGCCATGATCAAAAAAAGAGCCTAGACAACATCTTTCAAGTAATTATCAAGGAAAACTACCTACTCTAGAACCAGAGGGTGAAATAGAAATGGAAAGAATCTGCCTATCACCTCCTGAAAGAGATCCCAAAAGGAAAACTCCTAGGAATATTGTTACCAAGTTCCCAGGTCAAGGAGAAATATTATCAGCAATCAGAAAGAAACAATTCAGTTATTGTGGAAACACAATGAGGATAACACAGGACTTAGTAATTTCTACACTAAGGGACAGGGGCTGGAGGTGGGGAGCTTGGTATATGATATTCCAGAAGTCAAAGGAGATAGGATTAAAACCAAGAATCACCTACCCAGCAAAACTGAGTATTATACTTCAGGGGGAAAAATGGAATTTCAACGAAAAAGTGGACTTCCAAACATTCTTGTTGAAAAGATCAGAGCTGAATAGAAAATTTGACTTCCAAATACAAAAATCAAGAGAATCATGAAAAGATAAACAGGAAAGAGAAACCATAAGGGACTTATTAAAATTGAACTGTTTATATTCCTACATGGAAAGATGATATTTGTAAGTATTAGGAGAAAGAGAAGGGGAGAGAAGAATGTAGTAAGTCATCTCACATAAAAGAGGCAAGAGAATCATGAAATTTAAATATGAAATTATGAAAAAAATCAAAAAGGTTTTTAGCTTTTACAATGGAGGGGAAGAAGGGGAAGGTGAGAGAGGGAATATGTGAGCCTTCCTTTCATCAGATTTGGCTTTGGGAAGGAATAACATACACACTCAATTGGGCACAGAAGGTTTATCTTACCGTACAGGAAAGCAGAGGGGAAGGGAATAAGAGAGGGGAGATAATAGAAGGGATGGCAGATTGGGGGAAGGGATAAATGGGAAGCAAGCACTTTGGTAGAGGAGAGAACAGAATGAGTGGGGGTGAAACAGGATAGAGGTAAATATAGTTAGTCTTACACATTACTGTTATGGAAGTGTTTTACATGACCACATATGTATAACCTTTATCAAATTACTTGCCTTCTCAATAAAGCTGGATGAGGAGGAGGGAAGAGAGAGAATGTAGAGCTCAAAGCTTTAAAAATGAATGTTAGAGGTTGTTTTTACATGCAACTAGAAAATAAGATATATAAGCAATAGAGTATAGAAATCTATCTTACCCTACAGGAAAAAGAATGGAAGGGGAAAAGGGGTTGATAGAAGAGAGGGCAGATTATAGGAAAGGGCAATCAGAATACATGCTGTAGTGGGTAAGGGTAGGGGGAGATGGGGAGAAAATTTGAAATTCAAAATTTTGTGGAAGTGAATGTTGAAAACTGAAAATAAACATATGAAAAACAAGTTAGAATTGGGCAAGTGGAAGTTAATGACTCTATGAGACAACAAGAATCAATCAAACAAATTCAAAAGAATGAAAAAATAGAATAAAATATACAATATCTCTAGAAAAACAACCAACATAGAAAATGCATCCAGGAGAGACAATATCAGAATCACTGGCCAGGCTTAAAGCCATAATCAAAAATAGGACCTGGACTTCATCTTTCAAGAAAGTATCAAGGAAAATTGTCCTGATATACTGGAAGCAGAGGACAAAACAGATATTGAAATAATCCACTAATCACCTCAGGAAAGAGATCCCCAAATGAAACCTCCAAGGAACAATATAGCCTAATTACAGAACTATCAAGTCAAGGAAAAAAATACTGCAAGTGACCAGAAAGAAACAATTCAGATATTGGGAAACCATAGTCAGGATTACAGAGGACGCAGCAGCTGAAACCTTAAAGGACTGAAGGTCACTGAACATGATATTCCATAAGGCAAAGGAGCTAGGATTACAACCAAGAATCATTATGAAATTAAGCATAATACTAGAAGAGAAAAATGGTCACTCAGTGAAAAAGAAGGATATCAAATTTTTATAAGAAGGCCAGAATTGAACAAAAAAAATTATCTCCAATATCAAGACCCAAAAGAAACCTAAAAAAGGGAAATTGGAGAAATAAAACATAAGGGATTCAATGGAACTTAACCGTTTACATCTATTCATGGGAATATGATACTTGTAATTCTTAAAATTCTATCACTAATTAAATACAAAATAATTAAAGGAATAAGAAAGACAAGTACACTGGGTGCAGAAGGAAAAGAGAGGTGGAATGGGGTAAATTATTTCACACGAAGAGGCACAAAAATCCTATTGCAGTGGAGGAAAAGATGGGAAGGTGGGTGATGGGCATCACTTGAACCTTACTGTCATCAGTATTGGCTCAGAGAGGGAATAATATACACAATCAGCTGAATATAGAAACCTCTGTTACTCAACAGGAAAGTAGGAAGGGAAGAGATTAAGTAAAGGCAGGGGGAGGGAGGAAGACTGACAGAAGAAAGGGTAGACCAGGGGAGGTGGTAGATGGAAGCAAAATACTGTTGAGGAGGGAAACGGTGAGTGAAAGGAAAGGGAACAAACAGGAGGAAAAATATGATGGAGGGAAACACACAGTAATCATAACTGTGAATGTGAATGGGATAAAATCGCTCATAAAAATGGATAGCAGGTGGATCAAGAACCACAATCCTAAATATATTGTTTGCAAGAAACACACTTGAAACAGAGAGACACACCCACACAGAGTAAAGGTAAGAGACTGGAGCAGAATCTACTGTGCTTCAGCTAAAGTTAAGAAAATATAGGGTTGGCAATCCTGATCTCAGATAAAACAAAAGCAAAAATAGACCTCATTAAAACAGATAAGGAAGGACACTATATTTTGCTAAAATGTGTGATAGAAAATGAAGTAATATCAATACTAAATATATATGCACTAAGTGATATAGCATCCAAATTCTTTAAGAAGTTAAGTGAATTACAGGCTCATGACCAAGCAAGAGATAGACACCATTACAAAATGTAAAATATAAAATTTTGATACATTAAATTTAAAACTTTTACACAAACAAAACCAATTCAACCAAATTAGAAGGAAAATAGAAAGTTTGGAAACAATCTTTACCAGCGAGTGCCTTATTTCTCAAATATATAGACAACTGATTCAAATTTATAAGAACACAAGTCATTCTCCAATTGAAAAAGGGACAAAACATATGAACAAGACAGTTTTCAGATGAAGGAATCAAAGTTCTTTACAGACATGAAGAAGAGCTCTAAATCACTTTTGATTAGAGAAATGCAAATAAAAACAACACTGAGGTACCACTTTATACCTATCAGATTGATTAATATGCAAAAACAGGAAAATGATCAATGTTGGAGAGGATGTGGGAAAAGTGGGCCACTAATGTACTATTGGGAGAGTTGTGAACCTATTCAACCGTTTTGGAGAGTAATCTGGAATCATGCCCCAAAGGCAATAAACTGTGCATACCAAGTCTATATCCCAAAGAGAAAAGGACCTACATTTGTAAAAAAATTAATAGCAGCCCTTTTCATGATGGAAAAATATTGGAAATTTAGGGGATGCCCATCAATTGGGGAAAAGCTGAACAAGCTATATTATATGGATGTAATGGAATACTATTGTGCAATAAGAAATGATGAACTGGCAGATTTCAGAAAAAAAAACCTGGAAAGACTTGTGCAAACTGATGCAAAGTGAAATGAGCAAAAACAGGAGAACACTGAACACCGTATCAGTAATATTATGTGATGACCAACTATGAATGACTTAGCCCTTCTCAGCAACCCTGTCATCCAAAAGAAGTGCAAAGAACTTACAAAAGAAAATGTTATCCACATCCAGATAAGGAACTGAAGAATTCTGAATATAGATCAAAAAATATTTTTTCAGTTACTTTAATTATTTTTGTAGGTTTTTTTTCTGTTTCTTCTTTCACAACTGTGACAAATAGTGGCCACTTGTTTCACATGCATAACATATATCAAATTGCCTAATATTTTCAGAAGAGGGGAGGGGAGGGGAAGGGAAAAATGTGGATCAAAATCTTGTACAAACAAATGCTAAAAATCGTCTTGACATGTAATTGTGGTGGGAGGAAATAAAATACTATTAAAAAGGCAAAAAAGAAATTAGACCTGTATCATCAACCAATAATTTTCTTTTGTTAAGATATAATCAATTTTATTTTTCCATAATGTTCACTATTCATGATATCTAGTGCCTTATAACTGTACTTTTTAAAGTATTCATGTATATACAGGTGTGAAGCTTCTTAGTAATCAAGTAGTATGAAGCAAATACTTCTCTATAAATCTTTAAAAAATTATAGGTGTTTGCTAAGGTTCACGTTCAAATATTCCTGTCTCTTTACACAAATTATTCTGTTTCTTCCTCACCAGGGTTATTTCTATGGGGGTTATCATTTGTGTTTGTGTTTGGGCCTCCCAAAAGGAGAAAAGAGAGTAAAAATCCTTCATAAAGAAAGCCATATCTCTTATATTAATGAGTTCCATTTAAACACTTACTGGTGTGAATAGTCTCCTTTAAATTTACTGTACTTTTAAAATGAGGAAATGAAGACATGGAAATACTATATGACTTGTCTAGAGTTACACAGCTAATAAGTGTTGAAGCTGGGAACAAATATATATGATTAAACTGACTCTTTGGTACAAAGAGTAGGTGGCCTAGGAAGGGGACCAAATAAGACCTTTTCATATAGGGAGCATAGCATGGGTAAAAGTATATAGCTAACAGTAAGTAAAGTACCTTAGAGAGAGTAAGGAAAATGGTTTGGAGCAAAAAGTTAGGCTGGGGAGTATTGAGGACTAAAATTGGAAAGCTATTTTGAAGTCAGATTAAGTGGGATTTTCAGTGCCACACTGAGAAACTGGTGATTTATCCTGTGTAGAATGATACGTGTGAAGGATGTTTTTTATGTTTTTAAGAATACTGTTTTCAGAAGATAACACTAGGCTAGATTGCATAAGTTGAAAGTGGAAGAGATCAGAGGTAAAGAGATTCCAGTATGAGATAATAAGAAGCTAGACTACACCGCCAGTACTAAAAATGGAAAAGAAAAACAAATGTATGAGATGAATTTTTTTAAATTTTATATAATTTATTTTCAGTTCCCAACATTCGCTTCCACAAGAACTTGAATTCAAAATTTTCTCCCCATCTCACCCCATCCCCCACCTCAGGACAGCATGCACCCCATCCATACCTTCCCCCAGTCTGTCCTCCTTTCTATTACCCACCATTCTTCCATCCCCCTTCCCCTCAATTTTCCTGTAGGGCAAAATAGATTTCTATAGTCCATTGCCTATATATCTTAATTTCTAGTTGCATGCTAAAACAATTTTTAACATTCATTATTAAAGCTTTGAGTCCCATATTCTATTCCTCCCTCCCTCCCTTCACTGAGAAAACAAGCAATTCAATATAGTCATACATATTTGAAAATGCAGAGTATTTCCATAATAGTTACATTGTAAAAGACTAACCACATTTCCCTCTGTCCTGCCCTGCCTTCCATTTATTCCATTCTCTCCCTTGACCTGTGCTCCCACAATAGTGTTTGCTTCTGATTATCCCTTCCCCAATTTGTTGTCCCTTCTATTACCTTCCCTCTCCTATCCCCTTCCCCCTTGCCTTCCTGCAGGGTAAAATAGATTTCCATATCCAATTGAGTGTGTGTTATTCCCTCCTTAAACCAAAACACATGAGAATAAGGTTCACTTATTTCCTTTCATCTTCCACCTCTTCCCTTCTGTTGTAAAAGCTCTTTCTTCCTTCTTTTAGGTGAGATGATTTACTACATTCTACCTCTCCCTTTCTCTTCCTCCTAGTACATTCCACACAAGAGTAAATTTTATTTTTTTTAGATATTCTCCCTTCATATTCAGCTCAGTCTATGCCCTCTGTCTATGTATGTGTATATATGTATATGTATATATGTAATGTATATATACACACATGCATACATACATATATACATACACATATATACACATACACTCATACATATACCTACACATATATAATGTACACCTACATACATACCCATATGTAACTACATATATATGGATATATACACCAATACACATATGTGTGTGTATACATACACATATACATATATAACCATACATATATTCCCTCTATTACCCTAAAACTGAAAAAGCTCTTATGAGTTACAAATAACATCTTTCCATGTAGGAATGTAAACATGTCAACTTTTAATGAGTTCCTTAAGGCTTTTCTTTCTTGTTTACTTTTTCATGTTTCTCTTGATTCTTGCATTGTAAAGTCAAATTTTCTATTCACCTCTGGTATTTTCAACAAGAATGCTTAGAAGTCCCCTTTTTCATTGAAATTCCATTTTTCCCTCTGAAGTATTATACACAGCTTTGCTGAGTAGGTGATTCTTGGTTTTAATCCTATCTCCTTTGACCTCAGTAATATCATATTCCAAGTCCTTCAATCCCTTAGTATAGAAGCTGCTAAATCCTGTGTTATCCTGATTGTATTTCCACAATGCTTGAATTGTTTCTTTCTGGCTGCTTGTAATATTTTCTCCTTGACCTGGGAATTTTGAAATTTGGCTACAATATTCCTAGGGGTTTGCCTTTTGGGATCTCTTTCAGAAAGTGATTGCTGAATTCTTTCCATTTCTATTTAACCCTCTGGTTCTAAAATATCATAGAAGTTTTTCTTGATAATTTCTTGGAAGATGATGTCTAGGCTCTTTTTTTATCATGATTTTCAGGTAGCTCAATAATTTTTAAATTATCTCTCTTGGATCTATTTTCCAGGTCAGTTATTTTTCCAGTGAGATATTTCACATTGTCTTCTACTTTTTTCTTTCTTTTGGTTTTGTTTTATAATTTATTGGTTTCTCATAAAGTCTTTAGCTTCCATCTGCTCCATTCTATTTCAAGTGAGCTTTTGAGCCTTCTTTTCCATTTGGGCAATTCTGCTTTTTTAAAGCATTCTTCTCATTGGCTTTTTGGACCTCTTTTGACATTTGAGTTAGTATATTTTTAAAGATGTTATTTTCTTCAGCCCTTTTTATTGTGGTCTCCTTTAGCAAGTTGACAACTCACTTTTCATGATTTTCTTGCATCACGCTCATTTCCTTCCCAATTTTTCCTCCACTTGTCTTACTTGATTTTCAAAATCCTTTTTGAGCTCCTCCATGACCTGAGAACATTGCATATTTTTTTTGAGCTTTTGAATGTAGAAGCCTTGACTTTGATGTCTTCCTCTGATGGTATGCTTTGATCTTTCTCATCCAAAAGGATGGAGGAAATACCTTTTCACCAAGGAAGTAACCTTATATAGTCTTATTTTTTCCCACTTTGGGGGAATTTTCCCAGTAAGCTACTTGACTGTTGAGTCCTTTGTCAAGTGGAGGGTATACTACCCTATGTTTCACAGGTTTTGTGCAGCTGTTTTCTAAGATATTGCTAGAGACCTGGAAGTTATTAGTTCCTCCAAGCTGGTATAATTAAGGGAGAGATGCTTACTCCTCCCCTGACCTATAGTCTATGAGCAACCACAAGCATGCTTTTCTGCTCTGGAACTGAGAGTAGGTTTCTCTCTCCACTGCCACCACCAGCTCTATCATGCCTGTACCAGTGCTCCTCCTCACCCCAGACTAACACTCAGGGCTGAGACCTAAAGCAGCTGCTCAATTCCCCCAGAGTCTTTAGAGGACTCCAAAAATAGATACTGCTGCCTCAGTGGCTGCCAAAGCCCTGGAACTGGGTCTGAGGCTGGAATTGTGCTTCCCCTCTCACCTAGGTGACAGTGCTTTCTTACTGACCTCTGAAGCTATCTTTAGGTTTTGTGGGTTGAGAAATCTGGGAACTGCAGCAGCTGTCTGTGATTCCACACCCTGAACTCTGCTCCAATGTTGTCCATACTGCATATGCCAGTCTGGGCTGGGCTTCACTCAGAGCCAGGTGCGATAGACCTTTCCTGTTGGCCTTCCACACTGTGTTGGACTGGAAATCTGTTTCACTCCTTCATTTTATGACTTCTGCTGCTCTAGAATTTGTTTAGTCATTTTTTAAAAGTATTCTATGGGCTATGGGGGGAGAGCTTCTACAGGTCTCTCCTTCTACTCCACCATCTTGGTCCCTCCCCCATGAGATGAATTTAAGGAAAGATTTTGATGATTGTCCACAAAGGATGAAAAAAGGAATAAATCAAAGAGAGCTGAGTGTTTTAAACCTAGGTGATCACTGTGATGGAATTAGAGAAATTAGGAATTGTATTTTTGTTATGTTGATTTTTGAAGTAATGCCATGACTCTACATTAATAGATCAAATAAATCATAAAATGAGATAATACTTGTAAAGTGCTTAGCACAGTGCCTGGCACACATTAAGTGCTATGTAAATGTTAATTCCCTTCCTTTCTCCAACCCCAAAAAGTATAGAAATTGTGATATAGATTTAAACGTAATCTGTTGAATTCACAAGAATGACTGACTTTTCTGAAGTCAAAAATGTAGAGAGAAAAGTTTAAAGGGTTGAATCTAAAGTCCTGGGAAACATTCAGACCAGAAAAGAAGGAAAGGAACCTCTCACACATTCAGGAAGAGAAATAGGACATTATAGTGTTAAGGAGGCTAAAGGAGGAAAAATAAAAGAATTAAATGGCAGACACTAACCTCAAGGGCCTTGAAAGTGTGAGATAAAGGATAAATGATACAGGATAAAAAGAAATGAGAAAAAAGTCCTTCATTTTTCAAGAAGAAAGTGACTAGTAGCCTGAATCTATTTAAGTGGAGTGGTAGGGATAGATATCACATCATAGGGAGTATAAAGAGGAAATGGTGACAGTAAGCATGTAATACTTGACCTAAATATTTGTTAGTAAGCAAAATTGACAAAACAATAAAATATAAAAATTATCTATGTTAGAGCAGATGAAAGAAGGAAACTTAATAAATTGTTAGCATGACTGAATTTGTCTCACCATTCTGGAAGATAATTTGCCCTGAGTCCCCATAACTAGGCATATACTCCAAGAAGGTCAAAACCAGCAAGAAGGATCTGAAGGTCTCATATATATCAAAATGTTCATTGTTGAATTATTTGTAGTAGCAAAATATTGGAAATAAAGTGGAAACTGAGGCAGATAGGGTTAAGTCACTTGCCCAGAGGCACCCAGCTACTAAGAGTCTGGATTTCAACTCAGAAAGATGAGTCTTCCTAACTTTAGACCCAGCACTCTATCCACTCTGCCGCCTAGGTGCCTCATCATAAAAACTACTTTACAAATTAGTAAGCTATGGTTTTCCAAAGTGAAGTTGCCTATGATCACACAGCTATTAAATATCTGAGGCTAGGTTCAAACCCAGGCCTCAACTCTAGAATCAGCACTTTTTCCAGTTCCACTAAGCTTCTCTACTTTTCCCAGATGGAGAAACTTGTGTATATTTGGGGTAGGAGCAAAGTAGGACAGAAAAGAGTCAGTAGAAATCAAGAGATTGACAAGGATAAATATAGAAACAAGGTCTGTCAGGAGTCTGAAAATAATTAAATCTAAGGCACAAATAGAGGAGTTAGCCTTTGGGAGAATGGATGAATGCCTCTTTTGAGACAATTTAGCTCAATGTTCATCAACTCTCTTTCTACTGATAGCATAGTGCTCTGAACATAGCATGCAATTAAAAATATGTTTTGAACTGAACTTGTTGAACTATATTTCTATACATTTTCTGTCTGAATCTTAAACATGGTTTCCACTTCAGTGAATCTTGCTTTAAAACAATGCTCTTACTTATGGATTTCTGCAGCTTTCTACTGTCCATCTGTGTGAATTTTGGAAATACAACTATTTTCCCCTCCAGCCTATTCTGCTAAAGTGAAACCTCAGAGACAATTTTTCTGTGCACTCTTTTCAGGGCTTTGAAATATATTGATGCTACTACCTTGGATACCATTTTGGAGAGTTATGGTTATAAGATATGCTTTTTAAAAATACATAATTTAGAGATCTGGAAACAATCATAAGCATCTCAAAAGTTCAAGAACACACAAGTCCCTAACTCTAGCACAATACCCATAGAGTCACAGATTTAGAGCCAAAAGGGACCTCAGAATCCACTTAGTCTAGATGAGAAAACTGAGATCCAGGGAAATTAAATGACTTCCCCAAGGTCATCTGGGCAATAAGAGGCAGAGCTGGCATTTGAAGCAAGGTTTTCCAACTTCAACCAGATCCATCACTCTTCAATGAACCATATTGTCCTTTGGATATTTCTCTACCTAAACAGGTAACAAGAAAATAGCTGCACAATTAATTTAACAGAACACCACCTTCTCTTAAACTTGCTGGTTAACTGAAGTGTTAATGCAGCAGGCTCTGTGATACATTGCTTGTCACTCTTTGGCTTGTTATAGTATTCGATGACATGTTGATGCCACATTTGGGCCATATGGTGCAATCAGCAATTTCAGTAAATCTGGTTCCCTGTGGTTTGTTAAGATGGCCCAGAGAGTAGAAGGACCATTATTTCTGAGATCCTGCTGCTTACATGGCCATAGACCTAGGCTACAGTTAACAGCCAAAATTTTTAGTCATGCCCAATATTATACATACATATTATAAAACACGTATGCTTATATGTATAAGTCCATCGTATGTATACATTTAATCTTTGCCTACTCACCTACTTGTTTATTTTTTTTTCTGCTTTGCTATCAGTATTTGAGATGTCATAGAATTCAGTGCCATGTTATATTCAAATCCCTACAAATATTTGGCTTTCCTTTGACTTTATATAGGGCTTCTCTGGAGGTGATTGGCTCTTGACCTTGTACATATTGAATGGATGAATATTGTGCTGATTCTTATGTTTTATAGGCTTCTGTTGAGTTAACTCCATTAAGAATAATGAAGTGAACTGCCAGTTAGCTACTTCAGATTCTCCAAGACAGTTAATGGACTGTGATATATCAATGGAATGCAAGCTCCTTGAGACCAGGGACTATTTTGTTTTTAACTTATTAATCTTGAGACCACATTCCATATCATAGAACTTATAAACACTTATTGAATTGAACTTGATTTGACATAAAAAAGTGACAGATTTCTATCAATTTATTTTAATTGAATCAATGTAAAATGTGATCAATTTCTTTGAATCTGTCATTTACATCAGATCTTACCCTAAATAAGACTGGTCTATCAGTAACCATAGGATAATTATTTTATAAGGTAAAAGAGTCAGAAAACAAATGAGACCAAATTTTCTCTACCCCAGGTTCCTACAACTAACTAGAGATATTGGGACATAGGATCAGAGCTTCTGTATCTGATCTATTCAAGAGTAAGCAGTCTCCATAAAAGTATATCAGGCATTCCATAATTCACACAATCTCATTATTCAACACCTCAAAGTACTCATGTGTGTGTATATATATTTATATATATGGACCCATTACAGATGAGCCATTCTATTATTACTATCCCAGAATTAGACAATGCTAATGGTGGTAAGTAAAAATAGTGAAAGTCAACCATAATATGCTCTAGAATTGAGTGGATTGGCCACACTGCTGACATTCCCACCTACTGGTCAAAAAAGAACTATCAAGAAATTCTTGCATGAAAATTCCCAACCCTGAAACCTTTTTGATTTTCATACTTTCTGCCAAATAGGCTTAAATTGCCATTTAAAAAAAGTCAGAAAAAGAATAATGAAGATGAAAATCCAAATCCTTAGCTCTCTCCAGTGGAAATGAAGCTTGGTGTCTTTTGAGCAGAGCCTAAACCTGTTACTTTCTGTCACTGTAACGGGATAAGCATTGTAACTAAATAGATTATGCTGCATTTTACTAGAAACACATTACCCAACACTACCATTTATGAGTTAAGATTTCCTGTAAGAAAATAGTGTAGGGAAAAGGAGGGATTATTTCCTATCTTTGAAGGGTGTTTTATCACACTGTGCAATTGCCTGCAATTTAACACCTAAAACTGCTTAAAGTGCAAATGATATCAACGAGTCCACCCTAAGGGCCTGGTAATAGGGCCTCCGATTGTATGCTGGAGCTGGTTTTGTCAGCACTTCCATTACCAGCCTGGTCTTTCAGGTAGTGGTTGGAGTTTTTGTGTGTCTTTCTCCCACTCCCCCCACCCTCTACTCAGTTATGAAAATGTGCTGTGGTTTACAACTTGGTGTATGCAAGGTTTTAACTTAAAAGTTATGATCTTCACTCAGCCATTTCCCCACTCCCACCCCTCAGAAGTCAGTTAGTTGATCTTCTTAATGGAAAAGGAAGTAAAAAAGGAAGGACTGGGAGGCAGTGAGGAGGTCAAGGTGCAGAGAAATTCACACACTTGTCCATAGAACAGAAGCTTCTGTTTTTAAGGTCACTTTGTCAAAGAAGGTTTTATCTAATTTTATCTTTGATAATGTACTAATAATTGACCAATGTACCTATATTTCTAAATAACTATGCCAGAAAGTATCCAACTTGGTAAGACATGCTTAAACATTTCTACATTTTAATAGATTTATTGTGTAGTAAACTCTTTACGGGAGCCATTTTGACTTGATTAAAGTTCACGTAATAGGATCCAAAGGTCCTGGAAATATTGATTTTATGCTTCATAAACAGACAAATAAATGAATGAATAAATAAACAATCAAATAAATAGGGAATTTAGAGAAAATGTGCATCTATATAAAGTGATACAAAATGAAATTTGCAGAACCAAGAGAATGACTTCATAATAACAGTAGCAATGTTAAAGAAGAGGAAGTTAACCTGAGTAATGGAGAAGGGAAAAGGGACAAGGGAGGGAAGAATCATTTATTAAATATCTATTACATGGAAGCATAGGTTACAACAAATGGAGAAGTTTTGAATGCTGTGGATAAGTTCACTTACCTTGGGAGTGTACTTTCCAGGGATGTATACCCTGACAATGAGGTTGATGCACACATTGCCAGAGCTAGCTCAGTGTTTGGGAGGCTCTGAAGAAAGGTTTGGGAGAGAAGGAGTATTAGACTGACTACCAGACTGAAGGTCTACAGAGCCGTTATGCTGACCTCATTGTTATGTGCTTGTGAAACATGGACAGTCTACCAGTGCCACGCCAGGGAACTGAATTACTTCCACTTGAACTGTCTTAGGAAGATTCTGAGGATCACTTGGCATGATAAGGTACCAGACACTGAAGCCCTTGCTTGAGCTGAACTGCCAAGTATTCAAACCATGCTTCAGAGAGTGCAGCTCCGATGGGCTGGCCACACTGTTCAAATGCAAAATGTGCTTGCCAAAAAGACTATTTTATGGAGAACTTGCATGGGGCAGGCAATCACATGGTGGCCCGAAGAAACGATACAAGGACACCATGCAACATGGGAGACACTGGCACAGGACCACTCAGCATGACGTGCCCACATAAGAAAAGGTGCTCAAAGAGCAAAGCAGAATTGAGACAGCACAAAGGAAATGCAGGATGTGCAAATTTGGGACATCCACCCCAAATATTCAAACAGACTATCTGTGCCCAACCTGTGGTAGAGCATTCCAAGCTCATATTGGTTTGTTCAGCCACAGTCGGACACACTGAAATTTCACTTCACAATGGTGATGTCATTTCGGTCCTCTTTGAAGATGAAGGACAAAAACCATTATGTGCCAAGAACTATGCAAAAAGCTTTACAAATATTATCTCATTTGATCCTCAAACAACCCTGTGAGACAGGTGCTATTATTAAGCTCACTTTATAGATAAGTAAATTGAGGCAGACAGAGATTGCCCATGGTCAAATAGCTAGTAAGTGTTCAAGGCCAAAACTCAGCTCTTCCTGACTCTAAGTCCAGTACTCAATCCACTGTGTCACCACAAACATGTCAATTTCCTGAGGAAGAAATAATAATATATGCCTCATCCCTCATGGTAGAGAGGTGAAGACTAAAAGAACAGAATGTTGTAAACATATTGAAACAATGTATCTGTATGGAATATTTTTGTTTTATTCTCTGTCACAAGGGAGGATTTAATCAGTGATAGGTGGATGGGAAATAATTTTGATATAAAAACAAAGGATATCAATAAAATTATTTTTAAAAAATGTAGTTAGGAAATACATGAGGTTTTTTTAAAATTTTATAACATGAGAAGAAGGATTAAAACCAAATATTTTTTATTATTCAGTTTAGTGTTCATCATGTGCAGAGAATTATACTGGGTGATGAAATGATCTCAAATGAGATAATGTACAGAAAGCCCTCTGCAAATGTTAAAGCACTGAATAAATGTTAATTATTCTTATGATTAATTTATATGTGCCTTTACATTGAAGCCTGAAGTTCTCAGAGAAGCTCCAGGAGAGTCAGGAACCTGTACTGATCTCACTAGTATGAATATAGATACAGGTTGAGAGTGCTTTGATGATATCATGCTTGAAGATATAACAATAAAATAATTTCAATACACTGAATAGCATTGTGTATAAGGACTAAAAAGTTAATCTAATTACAGAGACAAATAAATAGCAAAATCAGAGAATCTGTGACTTTAATATACACTTTTCTGAGCTCAACAAGTATCTGATAAAAAGATAATAAAACATGAATAAGAGTTTTGAAAATTTAGAAATTACAGCTCTATTGGGATTATTGAATGGGAATAGAAAGGAGTAAACATATTGCTCAGCTGTGAATGGTCCTTTATAAAGCTCGTACACTAGGACATAATAATATCATGTATACAAAAAAGCAGACGTTAAACATATTTACTGATACAATGCAACACAAATTATTGTAAATTAAAAAGTCTTTGAAGAAAGAATTCAAATTTAAATGAAGATGAAATAATTCAATCCTAAAAATAAGTGTATCAAAAATCAAATGCCAGCAACAGGGGCTAATTTTGCAAAAAAAAAAAAATTGTAACAATGAAACAAGTATACTAAAACTTTTGAAATGCAACCAAAGTTATTTTTAGGGGAAATTTTACATCTTATTATTCATCAACAAAAGAAAGAATGCATCAATGAATTAGCAAATTAATTGCATTAAAAAAACTAAACACAAAAATAGATCTTTTGACATTAAGAGGTTAACAAAACTGAAACTTTAAAAGCTGATATTGAACTGATATATAACTAGAATCTAATTTTTAAAAGAGAGAAAAACCAGATTTCTAATGGAAAAAGTGAAAAAAGAAGTTACTATAAATAAAGCATTTTATCAAATTATAATGTGAACAAAATTAATGAATGAAAATGGATGAATATTTGCAAAAAGATAATACCTAGGCTAATGAACAGCCAAGTAAGTCATTCAGGAAACATTTATTAAGAACTTACTATGTGCCAGGCAGTATACCATGTGTGAGAGATACAAAGAAAGGCAAAAGCATGATTTTGCCTCCAGGAATTCATATTATTAAAATGACCTTACAGCTGCTCTCCATAACTCATGTCTCTAATCCGTCCTCCATGGTACTGCTTAAGTATAGATCTGACCATGTGAGTCACCAACACTAGTGGCTTCCATTTGCATCTAGTATAAAATATAAGCTCTTTATCTCTTAATGCCCTACACAGCCTATTCTCAACTTATCTTTTCAGATTCACTGAATATTACTCCTCTTCCCACATTCTGGATCTACTCAAAATAGCTTTCTTTCTGTTCCTTACTCTTATTCACTACACTACATCTCCTCTCTCTGTGCCTTTGTATTGACTGTCCACCATATTCGAAATGCATTCTCTCTTTATCCCATCTTCATAGAATCATAGCACCTCCTTTAACAGGCAGCTAAAACACCATCTTCTGCATGAAGTCTTTCTTTATCTTTCTAATTATTAGGAATTTCACTCACAAATAATTTGTATTTGCTTTGTATGGGTATGTTTATATGAATCTGTTATGCTGTGTATATTTTATAAGTACTCAGTGTCTCCTTAATTACAATATATACTCATTTTGAATAGGGATCATTTCAATCTTTGCACTTGTCTCTCTAGCACCTATTACAATATCTGGCACATAGTAGATACTTAGTAAATTCTTAATGATTGATTAATTGAAGATATGTGCAATGCAAATGGAAAGCTGTCTTAGAGGGAAGGTACTAGCTTTGGCGCTATCAGATAATGCCTGTTAAAAATGAGTTGAGTCTCATAGGAAGCCAAGGAAACCAGAAGGCAGAATTGAGGAAGGAAAGAGTCGATGAAGAAGTGGTCAAACGAGTAACAAATAAAAATAAAACAAAAAGAACCAGAAGCAAGTAGTATCATGGTAACCTGGAGAGGAGAAAGCATTCAAGAGAAGGGATTGAATTTCAAAAAGGTTGAGGATAAGAATTTTTAAAAAGCCATCAAATGTTGCAGTTAAATAATTACTAATAACTTTGGTGACAGCAGTTTCAGTTGAATGAGAAAGCCAGAGTAGAAAAGGTTTAGAATCAAGACAAAGGAGAGGAAGTGGAGTTGCTGATTATTTATAGCTTTCTTAGCCATAAAAAGGAAGAAAAATGATAAAGGCAATAGCAAATCAGTTAGTGAGATGTAAAAGGATAGCCTTTCTATAACAAAAGTCCAACTGAGATTATATAGCATACACTTGTATCGGACCAATTACAATGGCTTCATGCTTTTCTCCATTCAGCATATAATAGAAAGAACAAAAGGTGATTTGTAGAATAATCCAAAATTTGAATTAGGAAAGGCAGAATCATTGACAGGACAAGAGAGCAAAGGATTCAATGAAAGAAGATAGCATAAACTTTAGCCGATTTACCAAAGAATCAAGATATGAAATGGAAGATATAGTCAGTGCATCTTGGGAATAAAGAGGAAAAAAGGAAGGAGAGATTTGTGGTCATGGTAAGGATGAAAGAGAGAAATTGTAATGGTAAAAAACTATGATGAAATGAAAGAATTTCAGAGTTCACGAACGTGGAAGTGGAACAATTATGGGTGATCGTGTAATAAAGAATGCAATTGTAGCTGTGGGTAGTGGAAGAGTAGGAAATGAGAAATGGGAAGATTGAAAGAGTAGTTGAAAATACATCAGTGTATATGCTGAGGTTTCCTAGGAAGCACAGGAATGATGGTGGAGAGAAAGTCTATGAACTAGGCACTGAACTGAATGACCAAGGAAACAGAATATTCTGGGAGCCCATCTGGATAGGGTAATGAATAAACTATGATGATAATGTAATAATTATATTATTATGTGTATAAGTATATATGTATATGTGTATACATTATGTGTATATTATTATGTGTATAAATATATATGTATAAGTATATAATTATATGTAATATTAATACTCTGTAATGAATGACAAAAGTGAAGCCTTTAGAAAAATACAGGAAGATTTATATGAATTGATGATGAATATAGTAAGCAAAACCAGAACAACTTATGTGACTTCAACAATATAAAGAAAAACAACTTTGAAAGACTTAAGAACTGTTACAAATGCCATGACCAACCACAAGTCCAAAGGATTCATGAAGAAGCATACTATTCACTTCCTGATAGGGAACTGATAGATTGCAGGTGCAGGAGGAGACTTACAATCTGAAATATGCACAAAGTGTTTATGTTTTCCTTGACTATGCTTAGTTAGGACAGAGGATTATTATATTATTATCTATGTTTAGGTAGAAGGAAGGATTTTTATGTTAGAGGGAGGATGAGAATGGAGGAAATAAATAGTAATACTGATGCTAAAAATAAGGAGAAAATAAAGAAAAGAGTATTTTTGAAACATTTTTAAATGCAAAGAAGTGAACACAAGGATGTTCCAATGGAAACACCAACAGAGCAGTTTTGAAATTAACACGGGAAGCTGCATGTAAAGATATTTATGGTTTCTTATACAATCTTTTTTTCTTCTTTGTGTATAGAAATGTTCATGTCTATTGGTGTTTCTCAAGATTAGAATAACAAAAACTCAAAATTATACTCAAAATTAAAAATGTTTTGGTAGGACAATAATAGACCAACACATTCTGATTGACCTTAAATTAAAATTAGCAAGAGATTGAAATGAGATTTTTAGAAAGCTTTCCTACATAGCTATTTGACTATTAAAATTAGATTGGTGAAAGTGTTAGGATTAACACTCTGTGCAGAACAGCAAATAAGTGTACAACAGAAGTTCAGTAGAGAACCTTAGACAGACATGAAGTTATCTCAGATTGCTTTACATCTTATAGTTGGAAATCTCAATTACTGGAATAAAGTAGCATTTATATGAGGCTTTATATTTTTCAAAATGCAAAGGAACTGAATATCTAACATTCTATCATTCTTCAATATCAGTTAAAAATTCAGTACTTCTAAATATGTATGTCAGGATATTCTATTCTCAAAGGAAGTTATTGAAATTAGTAAGTATGTATCGCCTCATAGTAAAGCTATGTTGTCATGAGGAATTAAAAAAACTTTTTAAAAAGAGTCAACTAATGAATAAACATTTATTAAGTGCCTACTATATGATGGGCACTGTGCTAAGTGCTGAGGATACAAAAAAAGGCAAAAGATAGCCCATGCCCTCAAGAAGCCCACAGTCTAAAAGAAAATAATACAGGTTTACTTAAGACATCAGCAGTTTGGGATATGTCAGAAGAGGATTACTAGCTAGCATTCCAATATAAAGTCTTCATGGAGTTTTTAATCTTTCTCTACAAAGAAAATTTCACAGTGGTGATTAATGCTCGTTTTACTCACACGGTGAGGGGCAGCTAGGTGGTGCAGTGAATAAAGCACCAGTGCAGGAGTGAGGAGGACCTGAGTTCAAATCTCACCTCAGACACTTGACACTCACTAGTTGTGTGACCCTGGGCAATTCACTTAACCCCAGTTGCCTCATCCTGGGTCCTCTCCAGCCATCCTGAGGAATAAATGGTCACCGGATTCAGATGACTCTTGAGGATATGTGAGGCTGGTGACCTGCACAGCCCTCCCTCCCTCAAAACAAAGTCAAGTGCAAGTCATGTCATTATTTCTCTGATGGCATGGTCTTCTTCAGTAATGAAGGATGAACATACTCACACTGTGGGAAAAGTTGAGTGAGGTATTGCTCTTTTTTAGGACCTTGAGCATTTAAGGAGCATCTCAGATCAATGAGATATAACCACTCTGAGTATCTGAGCTGGTGGAATTCAAGTAACTACTAGAACAGAATTGCCTGGACAGCACATTAAATGAATAATAGATACGAACAAAAGCTGATATACTGTTATTGCTCGACTGTTCAAGGGGAAACTGAGATGAAAGTAGGTATTCAGCAACAAATCATAATTTTATACCTAATATCCTTTGTTGATGGAAGGAAGGGGAAAAAGAAGAGAGAGGGTAGAAAAGTAAGGTATGTGTATGTGTGTAGATATAGATATATAATAAACGCATTAACATATGGAGAGGTAGAGGGAGACTGCACCCGGAAACAAGTTGTTATTATCAGGGATATTTTTTTAAAGACAAATATGATTCAACAACATGAAAAGGACCTAACTTGATAATGAACTAAAAGATGAAGATAACGGAGGATGCAGAAATACAAGCTGGAGTACAGCCAGCAGCGATGAGGAATGAAAAATATGAGAGTTCCCAATTGAATCCAATAGTAGAAAATCATTCAAATACTCCCAGGACCATATTTAGGGCACCAACCCAACCAAACAGATGGAATCATGAAAATTTCACCTAACATTTGAGCATGTTATCTGAAGCAATTGCAGTGGCTAGTAATGGGAAAACACTAGGTCTTAACTTAGCGTAGACTTTCTGATACCAGAAGTACATGACAGCCCACACAGTAATTGCAAGATGTTTCATAAGCCAGCATTAATGTCTGATTTTTGACATCTAGAAAGAACTTCATATTACCAAATGACAGTGGAATCTAACCAAATGTAGAATGATAATATGTTTGAGTATTACCTATACACTAATAGTATCTATTCAGGCAAAGATTTATATAAATATTCAAAAGTATATAAAATACTCAAGGCATTTTATGCCTGAAAAGCTGAGTTTTTCCATAAAGAAACGTATATGTCATAAATATAGAAAGTATACATTTAGTACCTCCCATGAATTTCCTAAAGAGTTACCATTTATTAGATTGATCTTCCAATTTGTCTTGACCCCAAATAAAATTTTTAAATAGTGGAAATTCTTCATCCATTCCCTTGCTACTTGTCTTTTTCAACTTCTGGTGACCCATTCCACTAATCTCTGCAACAGCAGAGGATAAACTTGCCCTACTTTGTCTGCCCATCTCTCCCCTGAAAGTACTTCATGATCCAAAATTACTTATTTCCTTTTTCCCAACAGAAACTCTCTTAGATCAATTAGCTGATCAAAATATTATCAGGAACAATTTGATCCAACTAATTCATACCATGAAGCTTATGACTGATAACTCATTATCTTCCTAGACATAATGCATTTTAAAGCTAATTATTAGTTCATCCAAATGAATATTAGGAGTTGATAGAATTGGGGAATTAGAATAAAATTATAAAAAAAGTATAAGCAAGTCAAAGAAAAATATTTTTAGATGCAAATACATTGGAGAGAGGTAAACTCTGTCTGAGAATCTGACCATCCCATCCATCTGTAGGGTCAATATCCCTGTTTTTTCTAGCTTCTTATTTTTTCCACCTATGCAACCATGAGTTCTTAAAAAACTCAGAAGTTTACAGATATGTAAGAGGGTTTCAGGTTTACCTGCAATATGGTAATGCAAACTTTAAAAAGTTTTATGTAAAGGATACCTATTAATATTATGGTTTATAGAAGCTGAATTTGCTCACAAAAAGGATGTAATTTCTTGTCAAATAACTGTCAAGTTAAAATGTTAATTTTACAATGAGACTGTAATTGTTGATACCTCACTTTCATGTTTCTTCTCAAGAGGCAAGGTATTGTGGCAAATAGAAAACCTCGGAGTCAAAAAGACTGGTGCTCAGTTTGTGAATCTGATACATACTAACTAGGAAACCATAGAAAAATCACTTAACCTTTGGGTTCCCTAAGTAACTCTTTAAGAATAATACAGGCAAGTTACCCATTTGCAACAGTAGGGAAAATTTCTACACTTGGAGTCTCCTAACTCAATGAAGTCATAGGTTTGAAATCAAACTTGTCCATTACTTGCTCTAATTGATTCGTATTATTCATATTAAGACCTTTCGGCAGAGTAAGGAGAATCAGTCCAAGGATAAAGGTGAATGAGATTGGGGAAATTGCTCTAAAATGTAATTTAAATATTTTTGCTCTAGATTCTTTAGAATGGTCCAACCCAACATTCTTTAAGAGGCTCACCCAAATGCAAATCTTATAAACAAATGAGAAGGTAATAGAGTGGAAGAAGACTCTGGTAAAAGATCACATGCAATTCCAACAATATTATAATATATTTTAAAATTTCCAACAGTTATCTACTTGTGACCTTTCTATAACTTGGTTATAAAACTGAGTCATCTTTCACAAATAGTCACCAAATTTCAAATGACCAAATCTAGGAATATCACAAACTTCTATTTCAAACCAGAAATTTCCATTCTCACCATTCTTTGAGTGGTAAAGGTTCCAATTTAGATAAAGAATTTAAGTTTCCATTATCTTTCAGTCACTTGTGTGCTAGCAACCCAAAATGACATAAAGTGGTTCAATGCAGTAGAGTAGCTGTCCAAATCTAGGCAGTTGTCTTTAGCTCTTGTGTTTTAATAAAATTCAAAGTTAAAAATATTGCATAAAGGGTAAAAGAAATAGGCAGTGGACAAGCATCCATTAATCACTATGTGTTAGTTACTGTGCTAAACACTAGGCAAAAAACATTGTAGCTCAAGTAGCTCACATTCTAATAGGGAACAAAACATGGAAAGAATTATATACTTACAAAATAGAGAGAATATAGAGCATAACATAAGAGGAGAGGGCAGTGTTAGTGGATGGGGCAGAGGAAGACTGGGAAATACCTCGTACAGAAGGAAGGATTTGAGCTAAATCCCAAGGAAAGCCAAGGCAACTTAAGAGGCAGAGTTCCAGGAATACGGGATAGGCAATACAAAGGTAGAGTGATAGCAATGGAGTAGCCTATTTGAGAAGCAGCCAAGAAGCCAAAGTAGCTGAATCACAGAATGTGTAGAGAATAAAATGTAGGAAGTCTGGAAAGGTAGGAAGGGGCAAAATAGGTTATAAAGAGCTTTAAATGCCAAATATAGGAGTTTATATTTGATCATAGAAGTAAAAAGGCAGTGACCGAAGCTTCTTGAGCAGGGAGCTGACATGGCTAGTTCTAGTTTAGAATAATCACTTTGGCAGCAGAATGGAACATAGATGAGAATGAAAAGAGACCTGAAGCAGAGCAAGTAATCAACTGGTGTGTTATTGCAATAGTTGAGTCAAGAGGTGATAAGGGCGTGAACTAGGTTGTTAGCTGTGTGAATGGAGAGAGGGGAAAATGCATGAGAGCTGTCGTGAAACTAGAAAGGACAAAATTTGGCAATGGACTAGATATAGGGGAGGGCAGCTAGGTAGTGCAATGGATAGAGCACTGGGCCTGGAGTCAGGAAGTTCAAATATGCCCTGAGATCATTACTAGTTGTTTAACACTAGGTAAGTCACTTTTGTGAAGAAAATGGAAAACCACTCCAATATTTTTGCCAATAAAATGTCAAATGGGGTCACAAAGAACTGGACACAACAGAAAAGCAACTGAACAAGAAGACATGGAGTGATTGAGGGTGAGGAGTCAATGACGACATTGTGGTTTGTAAGCCTGGGGGCCTAGAAGATTGGTGGTACCGTCAGTAGTAATAGAGAAATTTGAGAGAGGGGAAGGTCTGAGGTAATGAGTTTTCATGTTGAATTAGAGATGCCTACAGGAGAGCTAGTTCAAGATGACCAAAATTTGGACCATGTAGAGAGATCCAGGAAGGATCTTCTGCACAGAGATGATAACTGAACTTATGAGAGCTCATGATGAGATCACCAAGTGAGATATTATGAAAAGGAGAGAAGATGGTCCAAGACAGGGCCGTGCCAGGAGTACACAGCAGCCAAGTAAAATAGGCACATGAGAACTGACAGTGAAATTTCCAGTGTGAGCACTTTATATTTCATAAATCAGGGCTTGATTTGCTCATTGTCTAGACTTAGGAAAAGAGTGGAAAAATTAATAACAGACTAAACTTCTAAGTGTGTTCAATATACTGGAGAGTTGTTTATTAACATTTATCAGCACATGCCTAGAGATTCCCTTGCTTGACATCAATGAAGAACAAGCAAAGAAATCAGTGAAGGAGAAGTTGGACAGATAGATGGAAGGGGAACCAGGAAAGGAGAGAGGAAGAGAGGGAGGAAGAGAGGGAGAGAGAAAGGGAGGGAGAAAGGGAGGGAAAGAGGGACAGAGAGAGGGAGAGAGAAGAAAGAAGAAAGGAGGAGGAGAAGAAGAAAGATGATGACTATCTAGGAGCAGATTGTCAAAGATCATTAGATTTGGAAACTAAGAGCTTATTATTAAGTTTTGTTAGGACAAATTCAGTTAAATAATGTCTGGAGATGGATTAGAGAAGTTTTAGAAGAGAGAAGTAGAGGCACTGAGTGTAGATAACTTCCTCAAGATTAGCCAAAAAGGGTAGAAAAGATATCAGATAATATAGCTAGCAGGAATGGTCAGATCAAACCACTGTCTTTCTTAAGAATTAGAGAGATATTAGTATGTTTATAGGCATAATGAAAGGAACCATTAAATCAGTAGAGATTGAAGATAAAGGAGAATATGAGGTTAATGTTAGAGTCAATCTGTTGAGAATGTGATCAAGGTTACATACAGAGGAGTTAGCCTTGTCAAGAAGAAGAAAAATCAACCTCAGCAAGCTTACGGGACTGGATGATCATGGGCAGGTACCTTAGCATCTTTAGTCCTTGATTTCATCTTTTAAACAAGGTCTTGGACTAAATGAACTTGGGTCTCTTCATACTTAAAATTTTACTATACTATAATACTCATTACGCATTAAAAACTATAATTGTTTCTTTTAAAAGCTGATCCCTTTAACTACTATGTTTGGACAAGTTTTAGGCAGCTATTCTTTTGATTTTTTTTCAATTACATGCAGAAACAACTTTTAAATCTTTTTTAAATTTTGAGTTCCAAATTCCCTCTCTCTCTCCCCTACACACTCATTGGGAAGGCAAGCAATTTGATATAGGTTATATGTATGTGCCATCATGTAAAATATTTCCATATTAGTCATGTTCTAAAAGAAAACACAAACCAAAAAAAAACCCAAGAAAAATTTAAAAAGTATGCTTTGATCTGCATTCACTCTCCATCAGTTTTCTCTAGAGATGGATAACATTTTTTCATCATAAATCAAGATTGTCTTAGATCATTGTATTGCTGAGAACAGCTTAGTCATTCACAGTTGATCATCATACAATATAGCTCTGTGTATAATATTCTCCTGGTTCTTCTCACTTCTCTTTGCATCAGTTCATATTAGTCTTTCCAGGTTTTTCTGAAAGCATCCTATTAGTCATTTGTTATAGCACAATATTATCCCATCACAATTATACGCGACAACTTGCTCAACCATTTCCCAAGTGATGAGCTTCCTCTCAATTCCCAATTCTTTGCCACCACAAAAAGAGCTGTTATGATTTTTTTCTACATATAGGTCCTTTTCCTTTTTTTAAATCTGTTTGTGATACAGAACTAGTGGTATTGCACAAACGGTATTAGGTAAGTATTCTTAACATGAGGTCCATAGATTTTTAAAAATATTTTAATAGATATTTCATTATAAGTACTTTCCTTTATAATCATGTGTGCTTTATTTTACGTATTTGAAAACATTTTGAGAAGAGGGTATAAAAACTTCTCCAGACTACCAAAGGGGTCCTTGGCACACACAAAAGGTTAAGAAACCTTAATTTAAAGCAAAATAGCTCATTACAAGGAATAATACATAACTAAATTTAAATATTATCTTGAAGTGCAAATTTTGATAATAGTAACTGACATGTATATAGTATTCATTAAGTGCTTTCAACATATTATCTCATTTGAGCCTGAGAATAACTCTGTAGAAAAGTTCTACATATATTATTCACATTTTACAGATAAGGAAGCTGAAGATCAAAGAGGTTGTTCAGGGACACGAAGCTAAGTCTGGTTGGTGACTATCAAATTCAGACCTTAACTCCAAGTCTAGTCTTCAACTTAATGAGATCAGACTCTCTATTATCCACTTTACCAAGCAACTCCTTGGGAGCAGGAAATCTGTACTGTCTTGGCCACTGTTTTCTAGTCAATTGCATGAACCATAGAGAAACCACTATCCACTATCAAAAACCTTATCCTGAAATCCCCACCATATCATCTTGAATTATATTTATCCAGACTATTTCTACAAATTCCCTTGAATAAATATAACATAAAAGGAAAACCTCCATAGTAATTTTAATTTGGTATTCTAGTCTTAACTTTAACATCAACTAGCTGTATGTGAAGAGATGCATATCATATACAGTTATCCTTTCCACATTGAAGTTTCAATATTTCATAGGTTGGCATGAGAAATTAAATGGGAATTTGGGGGGAGTTTTGGCTGCAAATAATACAGAAAAAAATCAGAAATGCATAAAATTTATCTAGAATATTGTATATATATGTGTGTGTGTATATAATATCAACGTATTTTATCTTATGATACCATAATAACTTAGAATTCTCTGGTATAAAGCAAGGGCCAAATAATTTACACAGATTTTCCAGATCACAGAGCCACCATGCCACTAAACCCCATGATGTAGAAGGGATAACTGCACCTTTAATAGCTTAGGGTAGTATATTAATTCGTAACCAAACAAGAAATATAAGTAATTGCAAAAGATAAGTAGATATTTTGATTACAGGAAGTGGGAAAATTTTTGCACAAACAAAATTAATATATTCAAGATAAGAAGGGAAGTAACTGAGTAGGAACAGAATTTACGTAGTAAATATCTTTGTTAAAAGTTTGTGTGGGTGGAGCCAAGATGGTGGAGTAGAAGGACACACATTTACGAGCTCCGAAACCAAAAGCCCATAGAATTAATGTAAAAAGAGTCCCCCATAACTTCTGGGTCAATACAAGGTGTGCAGAAACAGAGTGGAAGAGATTTCCGTTCCAGGGAGCCCTGGAGACCCGTCCCCAGGGTCCGGCGCGCCCCGGAAAGTGGACCCCACCCCAAGCGCTGCCCTGGCCGCGGCCCCAGAGAAGCTGATCCGAGCAGGCTTCAGAGACGGAAGCTCCGGCAGCCGGGAAAGTCCCTCCGCCCACAGAAGCTACAGGTCAGTGAGAGAGAAGGCCGGGCTGGAGGAGAGGGGGAGCAGGGCGTCTCTGTGACTCGGGCCCCCTCGGGAGGAAGCAGCGGTGGCAGAGACAGGGGCAGGAAGCGGCAGAGGCAGAGGTGTGGGTGGTGGCTGAGGTGGCAGTGGACCGGGACTCAGGAATCCCCCAGCAGCAGGCAGGATCTTCATTACGGAAGATGCCTGCATAAAACCTGAGGGAGCTGAGCCTGGGAGACGGCCCTGGCCCCACCCCGCTCTATTACTGAAGGCTTCTGCTTAAAGGCCCCAAGGGAACTGAGCTTGGGAGGCGGGTCCCCCACCCCGCCCCCACCCGCTCCATTCCTGAAAGTCTCTACATAAAGCCCCTGAGGGATCTGAGCCTAGGAGACGGCCCTGCCCCCACCCCAGCACCTGAACTAAAGCTCACTGATTGACAGCCAGCAGGAGGAAAGCCCATTAAAATCTCAGAGGCCAAGCACTAGCTGGGCGGATCCAGGCGGGGGTGGAAAGGAATCTCAGAAGTCAAGTAACTGGCTGGGAAAATGCCTAGAAAAGGGAAGAAAAATAAGACTTTAGAGAGTTTTTTCCAACAAATGCAAATGATCCCAACCTTCGGATCTGATGACAAGGACGTATTCTTGTCATCAGGGAAAGACGTGGAGCACGGGCCTCAGTACCCCAGACACCCCAGGGGGGTGGTGGGTGGGCTCAGGCCCTGGAAGAGCTCAAAAAGGATTTTGAAAAGCAAGTTAGACAGGTGGAGGAAAAACTGGGAAGAGAAATGTCAGAGATGCAAGAAAAGTATGAAAAACAGGTCAATACCTTGGTAAAGGAGACCCAAAAAATGCTGAGGAAATTAACACCTTGAAAAATAGGCTCACTCAATTGGCAAAGGAGGTTCAAAAAGCCAATGAGGAGAAGAATGTTTTCAAAAGCAGAATGAGCCAAATGGAAAAAGAGGCTCAAAAGCTCACTGAATTTAATAGTTCTCTCAAAATAAGAATGGAACAGATGGAGTCTAATGACTTTATGAGAAACCAAGAAATCACCAAACAAAACCAAAAGAACGAAAAAATGGAAGAGACTATGAAATATCTCATGGAAAAAAACAACTGACCTGGAAAATAGATCCAGGAGAGACAATTTAAAAATTATGGGACTACCTGAAACTCATGATCAAAAAAAAGAGCCTAGACATCATCTTCCATGAAATTATCAAGGAAAACTGCCCTGACATTCTAGAACCAGAGAGCAAAATAAGTATTGAAAGAATCCATCGATCACCACCTGAAAGAGATCCAAAAAGAGAAACTCCTAGGAACATTGTGGCCAAATTCCAGAACTCCCAGCTCAGGGAAAAATCTTGCAAGCAGCTAGAAAGAAACAATTCCAGTACTGTGGAAATAAAATCAGGATAACCCAAGATCTAGCAGCTTCTACATTAAGGGATCGAAGGGCGTAGAATAGGATATTCCAGAAGGCAAAGGAACTAGGACTCAAACCACGAATCATCTACCCAGCTAAACTGAGTATAATACTTCAAGGGAAAATATGGTCTTTCAATGAAACAGAGGACTTTCAATCATTCTTAATGAAAAAACCAGAGCTGAAAAGAAAATTTGACTTTCAAACACAAGAATGAGAAGAAGCATGAAAAAGTAAACAGCAAAGAGAAGTCTTAAGGGACTTACCAGAAGTGAACTGTACATTCCCACATGGAAAGACAATATTTCTAACTCTTAAAACTTTTCAGTATCTGGGTAGTTGGTGGGACCACACATACACATGTACACACATGCACACATGTACACGCATGCACACACATACACACATGCACACACATACAGAGATAGAGAGCACAGATTGAACTGAATAGGATGGGACCATACCTTAAAAGAAACTAAGGTAAATGGTGAGAGAGAAATGTAGGGGGAGGAAAGAGAGGGAAAGGGAAGGGGGTAACTATATGTCGTTTAAGAGGCAGGTAGGAGTTTTTCTTAGTGGAGGGAAAAAGAGGAGAGCTGAGAAAAAAAAAAAAAAACAAGAAGTTTACCCTCATCACATTTGACTAAACAAAGGAGTGAAATGCACACTCATTTTGGTATGAAAACCTATCTTACAGTATAAGAAAGTGGGGGAGAAGGAGATAATGCAAGGGGGGGATGATGGAAGGGAGGGCAAAGGGAGGAGGGAGCAATTTGAAGTCAAGACTTGGGGAGGGACAGGATCAAAAGACAGAATAGAAACAATGAGGGGCAGGTTAGGAGGGATGGTAATTCAGTTAGTCTTACACAACACGACTATCAGGGAAGTCATTTGTAAAACTACACAGATATGGCCTATATTGAATTGCCTGCTGTCCCAAAGGGAATGGGTGGGGAGGGAGGGATGGGGAGAATTTGGAACTCAAAGTTTTAGGAACAACTGTTCAGTATTGTTGTTGCTACTAGGAAAGAAGACATACAGTTAATGAGGAATAGAAAGTCATCTGGCCCTACAGGAGAAAAGAGAAGATGGAGACAAGAGAAGGGAGGGATGACAGAAGAGAGGGCAGATTGGAGATAGGGTATTGGGGTGGGGGGAGGGAATAAAAGGGGAGAAAATTTGGAACCCAAAAATTTGTGAAAATGAATGTAAAAAATTAAATAAATAAATAAAATTAAAAGGTAAAAAAAAAAATAAAAAAATAAAAGTTTGGTATGCATTTGACAAACCATAGGAGCACAAAGACTCAAACACCATCCCTCAATTGATGAGTGGTCAAAGGATGTGAACATACATTCCTCAAAAGAATTGCATTCATATAAGAATGCTCCAAATTCTGCTAACATGAGAAATTCAAATCAAAACAACCTTGTAAAGATCAAAGATGACAAAAGATAAGAAGTGTTGATGGCAAACTAATGTATAATTGGTAGAAATTACTTTGGAATTATTAAAATAAAATGGCTAAACTACCCATGTTTTTGGCCCAGAGATTACATTGCTGGGCATGTACCCCAAGGAAATCATTAACAAAAAAAAAGGAATCCATATAAAATAAAATATTATAGCACCATATTTTGTGGCAGCAAAAATCTAGATTGCTAGGTGATGTAAAAATAAATAAAAAGCTATCAATAAAAGTCTTTTTAAAATATTAAGTAACTATTACCTTAGAACAGCAATGCCAAACTCAAATAAAAACAAGGATTCCTGTGAGATTCATACTAACTTGGAAAAACACATGCTCATAGCATCTACATTTTACTGTATTTTTATCATTTACTTAATATTTCCTAATTACATATTATCTGGTTTGGCCACGCTCTGAGTGTTGTGGAGTGCATGGTTGACATCTTTGCCTAACGCAGCTCACTTAACTCTTCAGGTCTTAGTATTTTCATCTATAAACTGAAGAGTTTAGATTAAATCACATTTAATCTTCTGTAACCTCCTGTAACTGTAATACGGAGCTTTAAAATGTTTGTCTGTTGGTCAATCCTTGACAAGATTTTTATCCCAAATCAATCCTTTAACGAACTTGTAGATGTCAAAGTCAGAAACATTCTTGGCACCAAGACATAGCTTAGAGAGACAGTGAGGCATAGCGGACCGAGCAATGAGTTTGTACTTAGGGGACCTGGGTCCAAATGTAACTCCTATATTTGGTCATCTATGTGACCTGGGGCAAGTCACTTAACATCACTTGGTCTTGTTTTCTTCATTAGCTGTGTGACCCTGGACAAGTCACTTAACTTTGTTTACCTCCATTCTTCAAATGAACTGAAGAAAGAAATAGTAAACCATTCCAGTATTTTGCCAAGAAAACCTTAAATCAGGGCATGTAGAGTCAGACAGGGCTGAAATGACCAACCAAAATCTCACAGTTGGACTTCACCATCTCTCTGTTCTCTTCCAAGCTCTAACCGTGTATCATTGGGTCTATGCTCAACTAAGCCTATGCTTCATTTACATGGTACTGATATCTGGAAATAGGAAGATGATTGACTGAACTTTTCTTTGAGGTTTGGTAGGGTAAGGAAGCAATGTAATATGCATTGGAAAGAAAGCTGTCCTTGGGGTCAGAAGACATTGCTTAAAACCCCTGACCAGTTGATCTTTAGATAAATCACTTAATTTTCTTGGACCTCCTTCCATCATAAGAGAATTAAACTAAATGACCTCTACGGTGCTGTCCAGTTCTACATTCATGTTGCTAAGTAGGCACAGCCAATGGCTCGATTTATAATTTATATATTTATAAATATACATATTTTTATATATTTATAATCCACAAACAACATAGACTTTCCCCTCATCCTACTTAACATACCAGCACTTTTCCATTTATCACTTAGCAATAAGATGCTCTTAGTGAGAATAGGTGTTTCATATTTGCTGTGTTTTCCCCACCAGCTCTGAATCTCTTCCAATTTACCTGTTCTCTAATAATCCATCTAAGCATTTCATTATTTTATTAAAGCATTTATGATTGTATTGTCTGAAAGGCACCTGTTTTCAAAATTCCTCAGGAATATTAATTAGCTTGTTTCTCAGCACAAAAGATGAAGCTATCTTTTTTTAAGGAAGTAATTACATTTTATTGAGTGGTAGTAATAAAATTTATTTTACATATTTGTTTTTGTGATAACATGTAAACAAATGTTAGAAACAAAATATGGATAAAAATTTTTTTCTGCACAAACTGACACAATATTTTTAGGATTTCAATGTTTTGGAACAAAATTTCTAAGTGACTACACCTTTTCTTCTCTGAAATAATTTCCAGAGATCCTGAAAAAGTAAAACCAACACTCCAGTTTCTTGCATACAGAATTAACATGCAATTATACTAAAGGCTCCCATTTTTCCCCTCTCCATTTCTATTCATCAAATACTCTTAAGTTTTCACAAGAGGGTTGAAAAAGCTTCTCAGTGTTTCCAAGTACAGAAAACCAGTGCTGACTTAATCCATAAATGCCCTCTGGTGACAGTCTCTAAAAATGCAACTGATTTGGTCGAGTTTTTTTCCCCCTTCTTACTTTGCACTTGCTCTTTTCCTTTAGAAAAATTCAATATAGCCATGAGGTACCACATGCTGAGAAGGAAAAGAAATGATAAATTCTACAGATTAGCTGATCAGATCCACTTATTTCTGTGTTCTTAGACCATTGAGCTATTTGGTGATCTATGATTTGGGTGAACATTAACTTCTGTGCTGCTAGCATCGGTTCAGAATAATAAGAAGTGCCTTGGGAACGACTATTGTCCAAGCAGCACATAGCACACGTGTGTCCCAGGGAAAGAGAAGTACCTCACCTGCACCTTTGGGTGAGGGTATTTCTAATAGCTAAAATGTGATGTCTCTCCAATTTTTGCTTACTGACCATGAGATTCCACTAGAAAATGACTCCTAATTTTGGAATTAAAAAGAAACATAATTAGTATAATGGATTTAGATAACTACTTTTCTTCTGGAGTCAGAAAGGTGGTTGATTGTGCTTTGCTTTTTTCTGGGTTTGGAGAGTGTGTGTGTGTGTGTGTGTATTACATCATTTATCTTTACAAGACACCAGGAGGGCCAAGTATACAGTAACCTCCTGAAGAGCAGGACTTTTTTTTTTTGGCCTCTGTCTTCACCATTTAGCAGGCATTTACGACATGTTGGTTGAAGCCAAGTGACTTAAATTGAATTCCCAGGACAGCTATCATTACTATTTAAGATATAAAATAAAATACAGAAAGGTTAAATCCTTTGACTAAATAGAAGAACCCCAACTGGAATGCCAATCTTTAAATTGGAGTTCAGAGTGACTTTATATTAAATTTTGATGCTATATGGATTCACAAGTAAAATCTAAGAGCTTTCTCACCAGATAATTAATGCACATTTGCCACAATTGTATCACAAGCATATATATATATAATGTATATTATATATAATGTATATTATATATATATTTCCAATTAGGAGTACATAACTGTATTCCCCTTAGAAAAGAAAATAGAATACAAAATTATGACTTTTCCAGATTCTTTTCTAGAAACAGAGATTTTTATCATGAAAAGATGTCAAGCATTCTTATTAGAAAAAATGGGTTTGTGACTTAAGAGGAAAATATAGTTAAAATTATTACTTGGAAATTTGGGGTCCAGAAGTCTATAAAGAATCTTCTAATATTATACTTGCTCATTTCAAGGAATTTAAATAAAAATACAGTTAGACTGCATGCCCTATGACTAATGTCCACAGTGGAAAGTATGGTAAATTCAATATCTTGGATCCTATAAACAGGATCCAACTTTTGTTGGCAATTATAATCATGTATTTGTCTGAACGGAAATCTCTTGCTTTTATCAGGATCATTTCCCATCCACTGTGAAGTGGCAGGGGTTCCCAATTTTTTCTGAATTCTTACGACTCATTAAGGAGAGAGAATTAAAATTCGGTTGATGACAGGACCAAGCAGCAATCCTCTGAACTTTAGCATCATGGCCTTTCTCCAGAGGAACCTCAGGCCAGTAACTGACTTGGAGTCTGATCAGGTAGACATTCAAGATTTGCTAATACCTTTTTCCGTTTTAGGAACCAGGAAAATAGCAGATTAAAATTTCACATGTGCTCTTGAACCTAGAAGTGTATGAATCTCCAGAGCTTCATTTCCTCACCACCACTTACTTTGGGGGCATTGCATGCTGTATGTTCTAGACGCATTACTACCTTAAGATATCTAAAGAAGAACTCCTTATCTTTACTTCCCCTTCCAGGACTTTCCTGTTTATGTTGAGGACATCTTCATGCAGGCACTTATGTGTCTTTTTTTGACTCGTCATTCTCACCTCAATATCCAATCAGTTACCAAATCTTGGTAACTCCACAAGTGTGGACTTGTTATCCTTCTCTCCACTCACATGCCACCATGCTATTTCAGGCCCAGGATTATTGCAATAGTCTCCTAAATATCCTTAATTTTCCTTCCTGCCTTCATAGTTGTACCTATCCTTCTCAAAGCTGCTGTTTTTCCTAAAGCACAAGTCTCATTACATCATCCTTCTTCTCAGTAACCTCTGCTGGCTCCCTATTGCATCTAGAATCAAGTATGTGAAGAACTGTTTGGCCTTTAAAGTTCCATGCAACTTATCCCCAACCTACTTTTCCTGTCTAACTACACGTTGTTGTCATTTCATCATTTCAGTTGTGTCTGACTCTGTGACCTTATTTGAGGTTTTCTTGGCAAAGATACTGGAGTTACCATTTCCTTCTCCAGCTCATTTTACATATGAGGAAACTGAGGCAAACAGGGTTAAGTGACTTGCCCAGGGTCACACAAGCTAGTCTGAGAGGTGATTTGAACACAGGTCTTCTCGATCTGATGTGCTCACTATCTACTGTGTCACCTAAGCTGCCTAATTGCACATTACTCCGCTTCAATCCCACTGTCTAGACCAGAGGGGTAGCAACCTGTGGTCTCAAGGCTACATGTACTCTTCCAGGTCCTTGAGTGCAGTCTTTTGACTAAGTCCAAGTTTTACAGAACAAATACTTTTATGAAGGGGATTTGATCTGTGAAATTTGGATTCAGTCAAAGGACTGCACTTGAGGACCTACAGAGCCACATGTGACTTTGAGGCTGCAGGTTCCTGGATCATGGTCTAGTCAAACTGACATAGTATCCCATATTCTCTCTCCATGTTTTCCCACAGGCTGTTGCCCATGCCTAGAATTGTCCTTATCTTCTCCTCTTAGGATCCCTCTTCTTTTTCAATACTCAAGTGCTACCTTCTACATGAGACCTTTCCTCATCTTCACAGCTCCTAATACCTCCCCAAATCACCCTATATCTATTACATATTTGTATAGAATAACTCTATATGTACACATTGTCTCTCCTGATGGAATGCAAATGCCTTGAGAGCACAGACCATTCCATTTTTGTCTTTGTATCTCCAGTACTTAGCAAAATACCTAAAGACAGTAGCTGGCACTTAATAGCTAATTGTTGATTGGAAGCACGAATGCAGGAGTTCTAGCCAACACTTTCGCTTATTGCAGCAAGGTTGTACTATAGGCATTACTCATAATTTTGCTGTTTTGATCTCTGCTACAAAAATGAGCCAGTTTGGTTTTGACTACTGACAGATTTACTAGCATTTCTTGAAGATATAACCATCAGATACGGGGACATCCTGTACTTGGAATGGAGATTTGTATTCTCCTCTTCACTCCTGTTCTACTTTCTCCCTCCTACTCCATCTACTTTGGCTTGTATAGCAACTAAGATATTCCAGGCAAACAATATGACTCAGTGGATGCTCTGTAAAATTTTCTGCCTCCTCAGATATTTCTTACCCTCTCCCTTATTTAGAAGTATTCTGGGCATATATTGATCCTTCCCTAGGCTTTTCATTTAACCTTTACATTATTCCAGTTGTGTTAATTTCACCTCTGGAAGACTCCTCATATTTCCACATCCATCCTGTTCAACTTTTCATTCTCTCTTATAATTCTTGTCAAGCAACCTCGGGAACTTCTTTTTCCTGGATCATCTCTTCCTTGATTTCTTTCTATTTGTTTTGCTTTACATACCAAAAGCCAAATTTAATCATATTGACAAGTGTAAGAGTAGTATTAATGATATACTATATGATATATGATAATGATATATTAATGATATCAAGGCAAAAGAAAGTCAAAAGTTTTTAAGTGAAATCAGATATAATAAATAGCGCCATGAACCTCTTAAAGTCTGCAAAATTCTTGAAATCCCATTAAGAATTTCAATAAACATCTCCCTATATCCTAAGCCTTACCTAATAAAACCTGCTTTTTCCCTAGCACCAATAAAACTCAGGAAAACAGTAAAACTCCTTCTTTTTCATATTGTCTCACTTTTTGATTGAATGTCAGAATTTTTTTATTTCTTGCTGCTGTAGCATTTTTGCTAGACTATATGTTGAAGAGGCTTACGTGGACTTGACTTGGAAATTAGCCATTTTATGACTACTTCCTCTTGGGTGTTCCCATTTGAAACAACTGACATTTAATGAAATTTTGGCTAACAGCCCATTTATAATTTTCATACTGCATATCAAGACTTCGGATTCCAAAGATGAGGTGATGAAATAATAAGTACTGCCATTTGTTGCTTAAATAATCTGGTATGCTGAAGAATTCTAAAATGCCACAATTGACTGACTTCCACTTGTCTTCCTTCCTTTTTACGCTAAATCCTCCAGCTGACTTATTGTACAACCTCAAATGCTATATTACTGAGTAACTATGCAACCATTTTGAAAGTGGTTATATAGCCACTCTATAGCAATATCAATAAAATACTCTGTGAATAAAATAATTAATAGCTAAGTACAATTCTATATTGTTGGTACTGGGTGTAGTAGAAGTAGTTAGACTTAATTGTAAGAAAAGCACAACTTTTAAGAAGGTAAAGAGGATAAAAATCTTTATTGTTCAATTATCAATTTCGAAGCTACAATTAAGATGCTTCTACCACTGTTGTAAACTACATTAATGCCTTTTCACATTTTCAAAAGAAAAGTAAACTGAAGTGGAACTAGGAGGAACTTGTACTTGAGAACTGTGGGAAACTGTAAATTGCTTCATAATATTGAACAAGTTGCTTAACCTCTGTGCGGTTGTGTCTACATAACATATTAATTATTTCAGTTAAAAAAAGATGGAAAAAAAGGTCAGACAATCATATTGGTATTTTTTTAAAAATCCATTGTCAAAGAGAAGCTGCATGATAACTTGTCTGACATGTCACAGAAGGGATTGCTATCCAGATGTAGGTTGGACCAGATGACCTCTAAAGTCTCCTGATTCCATGGTTCTGCGAATATCCAAATCAACTGAATTGACTAAATGTTTTGGTATTCTGTGGACATAGTCAATATCACAAGTAAGGATAAAGAACGGTGGGGGGGGAGAAAGTGGTTGAGAATAATTTTAGTAAGTTGATGTTTTGGAGTTTTGAATGTTACTTAGTGACTTGGGCATGGTGTACTACATAAATACCACATTAATATAAAAATAGTGCTTCCTGGAGCCTTTAAGTCATATAACTCAACTGATGTTATCTTTTAATGATGCTAAAACTGAACACACAAAAAAAATCACAGCCAATGAATTTTATGTAATTTGATCACACAGTTAAGGAAGATTTCTGGATTACTCCCATGTGAGGATGGGCATTATTAAGTTTTCCTAAAATTTCAGTAAACATTTTTCATATCATGAATTGATTTTTTCTGAGTACATTGAAATTCATCCATCTCGGGTTTTGTTCCACAAAAGTAATATCAGCTAGAAAAGCATAGGTCTCAAAAAGAGAAATATAAGAGAAAAATAGATTTTGTTCCATTTGGGAAAGTTCTATCTTACACAAATCATAGAGGATTCATCACCCAAGATATTATTAAAGAATGAAGTTTTAATTAAGAAACTGGAGTCACTGCCCTTGTGTTAAATCCTTCCTAATTTCTACCAGTAGTACACTGAGGTTTCTTTTTTCCTCCAAATTGAGTGCTATAAACAACAGGTTGTAAAAAGAAAGTAGTGGAATGGTAAAAGCTATTGTGTGTGATCTGCCCTGTATTCAATTGAAAAAATAATACAGATAGCATAGGTGTTTTATAACCAGGGAGAATGCAGGTGAGCTCTCTAGAAAAATTACATGTGTCTTTGTTGATTGAAAATTTTCTCAAGGTAAATGTACCTCAAATCACATTTGTATATTGAAGATGGATGTTACTGGTTTGCACATCTCCTTTTTGAACTGTCTCATAAAAATATGTGCTCAGAAGACATCTGCAGAATTTATGGTGATATTGTCACAGACAGGGAAAAAAATTGCCTTGGTATGGACTGAACTTCTTCCTTAAAGAAAAAAATATAAGCCATTCAAAAATACTTGTAAACCCTTGAAAAAATTGATAATATTTTTTCTTACTTCAATTTCCATGTGAAATAAAATTTGAACAATGATGATTAATAGGTTTTAACAGTAATCAGACAGCTCTTTCCTCCCATTTTAGCCTGATTCCCATCTCTTTAAAAAGCAAATAATTGTTTCTAGTTGGCTAGTCATCTCTAGAATATAGAAGGAAAAAAATAAAGATATGACTGTTTCAGTGATAATTAGCTCCTAGGTAGATGGTCATCAAAATTGCTGATGGAACAGTTTGCAAAATGGCTATGCCATGGTATGTGTAGACAGCCTTAAAGTAAGCTATGTTTATATTTCTCTTATTTCTACCTATTTCTATGAAGCATATTTCTCTGGCAAGTTACTTGAGCCTCCATTATATATGACCCAGAGAAAAGAAATTTCTATTTCTTTTTATTAACAATAGTCATGAAGAAATGGAACATATGTACATGTATATATGTTTTCATATGGTCTTTTTAGCTTAGAAAATAATATTCTAAGGCTCAAACATATACTAATTTATATACTATCTGAAGCTCTGAACTATGTTCAAATAAATTAATGGGGAAAAGTTGTTTATCACTTAATGAAAATGCTTTGAAGAGCATCCTTGTTGTAATTCCTTCTCTTTAAAAACACCAATCATATAAAATAATGACTTTGTTATAGCACTACCAAGTAGCAATATCTTATAATGAAAAATGGAGACAAGCAATAAGGCAAGGTTCTGAGATTTCCCAAAGAACAACAGTTAGGGCTTAAAAAAATAAAAATAAAAAACTCTGTCAGTACTCAGACATTGACATGGATTTGGTTCCATTTTGATTGATGATGTCAGGACAGTTATTTCAAGCAAATGACAACTTTGCATTATCTAATTGAAGTTTCTTGTTCTTATATTACATAATTTATGTGTGCTATAAGTTAAGATACTAACAAATTATATCTTGGATTAAAATATACATTTCAACAGCATCAGCTTGATCAAAGTAATTGACTAGAAATTTGGTAGTTCTTACTGAAATTCTATCATGATCCACATAATTTGTATTGTAGTTTTATATTACATCTATTTACATATTTTCTTCAAAAATATTTTTATAAGGAAGATACATAACAACTGCATAAATAATTGTCATTAAAGAGAATGTGAACCATACATTCCAGATTCTTTTTTCTCTCTTGGTGGTTTAATGTCACAAACTTGAGTTTTGCCCTTGTGAGTAGGATGCAATCAAAACCGACTTTATGTTCGGTTCATTAATATAATATTCTTCTACAATGAGAAAAATAAATATTGAGGAAGCATAAATTGGAAGTCAAAGTAATTTTGATCCTTTCATAATAATACTGGGTTTTATATTTGTCTGTATCATTCACAGAATTTAAGCTAGAACAAACTTCTGAGGTTATCTGTACCAACATTTCTCAAATATTCATTTGTTAAGGAATTCATTAAATCACAAAATTTATTTTCTAGACATTACACTTTGCTTATTTTTGATGTAGCCATGCTCAAATGAAAATATTCATAAATTTACACATTTATAATTTTACTCTTAGTGAGCTTGTGACTGAATGGCTAATATCATGCAATTGCATATGCATGCTGATATATTTACAAATAATACGTCATTGTAAATATATATATACATATGCTTAGAATTCACATATATTTTAATAACTTAACATGTATCTGTATACACATAAGTGTTATGGACTACTTAGTTTATTTCTTTAAATAAAGACGATAAAATGTTTAATATATACATCATTCTGTTTCAAAAAGTATTTCAAAAAGTAGCCATTATGTCTTGTTTATGAAATTTAACCAGACCCTGCCAATAAGTTATTGTATGATGTATAGCCACCTCTGCCACAGAGTACTTTAATGTTGATCTAAATGAGTGGTAGACCAAATATGGGTAGAAAAAAGTAATAATACTGAACTCTGGTGTTCATTATCATATAGAGTAAGTCAACACAATGCCCAATTCATTGATGAACCTGATGGGGAAGAAAGAGTTAACCTCGTTATTTGTTAACATGGTTTCAAAGAAAGTAAATGGTTGTATGTCTTTAACTTTTCAATCTGTTATTTTGGGTTCTATTGCCACCACTTGGTTTTCTTTACCCACCATATTAAATATGGAGTTATGAAAATCTTTAATAGGTGAATTTATAGAATAAGAAACTGTAAAAATATATCTTAAAACTTACAATTGCTCTAAAACTTTTGGGACACCCTGTGTATATTTACAGATTAGAGGGTTTTTAATTGTAATTAGTGCAAATGGTTTCTGATCAAATATCTTTGGAACTTGTTTTTGGTGACAATATCATTGTTAGAATGCGAAGGAATTAACTTTTGAGGAAATTAATACATAAAAGAGATTCTCCATTCAACATATACTACATAGGTTAAAGCACTGGGAGGAACACAGAGATAAGGAATCCATATGTGGTTCTAGCCATCACAAAACTTAGTAATTGTCTTGTCTTAACAAGTACACAAAAGTCACCATTGGCACATATTAAAATATTTGCAAAATGCCTTAACCCGTGAAATTACATAAAATATAATTAAAACACTTCTATTATAGCCTACTTAATGTAAGTCTGTCATTTGAATACTGGCAGAACAGTCTTCCTAACATAAAGATTTTCAGTTGAAATAGGAAGCCTGAAAAGTTTACAGTTTTTTTTCCTTTTGAACCTCACCAACTAATAAGCAAAAACATATGAATTAGACAAAATACTTCATTAGGTTACTTTTATTGGGTGATTCAATGTAATATGATTACACTTCAGAACGGTTTAATTCCTTGACATTAGAAAAAATCATACTGATGCTTGGTTATATTTACTCATCTGATGATGCAGTCATTGAAAGTATTTCATTCTCATCAAAAAGAAGATATTATGGAGTTAAAATCAGACATTTTCATCAAAACTAGTCATAAATATTATCTTGATAATGGCTTCCTGGGCAGCCATTGCATTATGAACCTACTGAGAAAAGTCCCCAAACAACTTCCTAGTCTTGTATTCTCATCATGAACAAGTTCATCAAGCTTAAGGGTATTGTTGAAGAAGGCAGAAAGAGGAAAAGCAATTATGTCAAATATGATCACATACCTTTGGATTCGTAGTGCCTTGGGTGAAGCCAGATGCAGATGGTAGCAGTACTGACATGTTAGCTATGATATTACAAGAAGGGATTTTGTAAGGGCAGCTACCACTAGTTAATCTACTCTGTAAAGACCAGAATTCATTAGTCCGACCTAGGGAAATGTCTACGCTTTATTTGAGAACACATATAATTTGAATCTGTAAGTGTACTAGTCAATGTTAGTTACTAGGTCTCTCCTGGGTCTTGATACTGGTATAGAGAGGTAGGTTTACATCACAAATGCAAAATGTTTGTTGTTAAGAATGGGTGTTTACAGGTGTGGAATACCCTAAGGATGGGTAGAACTGATATCCTGCTGCAGGTGCAGCCTTTAATAAACAGGAACTTGCCTTTTCTCTCATCTCTTCTCTCCTTTTTTCCTGCCTTTGGATTATCTCAATTCACATTTAGTATCACTTGTGCATAAAGCATATAGAGGGTACTATATTTATTTAGATGTACATGTGACTGAATCTTCTGTGAATAAAAAACAAAATGCATTCACATGAGGAAATGGAGTAGCTTAATTTAAATATTTTAGGAGAGCTAGAATACTAATAAACATCTGGAAGAACAGATAAAACCAGATAAATGTTTAGCCTTGTTATGAGTAACACACTAGCATACGATTAGGTTTATATGGTTGTAATTTAACAAAACTGTTGTATGAAATATTTTGTTTAGCATTCATTAAAAACTGTTAATGCACTTGTGTTTCCCATGGACTATTTTTTTTTTTTTTGCAGCAGACGCACATTATTAGTATAATACAAATATGCTAAAAAGCAAACAGTTTGGTGTTAAAATGTCTTAAGAAGGATTGTGAAAAAGAAATTTTACACCAATCTTTTTTTTTCATTTTTACAGTGGAATTTTTACCACAAATTCCATATTTTAATGATATTATACCAACTCTATTTTTTAAACTCATTTTGTCACTGTTTTGTAACAGAAACACTGTAAATATTATAGATGTGGTAAACTATTATACTTGTTTTCTTATAAATGAAATGATCTGTGCCAACAGTGACAAAATGAATTAATGTGTTACTAAGGCAACAGTCACATTACCCGCTTTCTGTTTCACAGTATGCAGCAGAGCATATGGTTTACTCTTAATGGAACGCTAGCTTCTCATTAACATACCAGTAGCAGTGTCAGAACTTACAAACCAGCCTAACAGGGAAATGGAAAAACTTATAAATTAGACCCTTTCAGTACTATTGAGAAGGAAATGACTGATGTTCTAAGGTACAATATTTAGCTAATTCAGTGCCCTTTTCTGCACCTTCTTTCCACAAAAAAAGAAACTTTTTTTCCCTCGTAATAAATATAAATATAAATATTGAAGTGCAAGTAATTTTTACCCTGCTTAGGAGAGTGATTGGCACTCTGGATTTGATAACTCTTCTTAAAAAATAATGTGGCTGTGCCTTTTTTTCCCCCTCTCACAGTATGTTTTAAACAGCTGTATTTTCATCATACTGTTTTGAGACAGGAAAGTCAACTGAATAGAAAGCAATTTTTCCACTTCCTCTTCAAAAAGGAAATCCATCAGGTAAACATAAACAAGAAACTAGGGTGAGAAGGAAACCATCGATTTTCCCCAGCCTGGAGACGACCACATCAGACCGCAGTGGAGCCACCAAGAGGTTAAGAGTGGTAGTGAAGAAGAAAAGACCCTCTTCCATTCTGGATGAGCATTTTGTTTGCATGGTTTCTATTAATTATGGTCCTTCCATTTTTTTCAGTCACTCCTCTTCCCCTCCGCCTACCCCCTCCCCAGAAGCACTCAAAGTTCCTTTAATCACTGGCAGTTCAGTGATACCAAGGTAGAAAAACCATCAACAATGCAGTGACTTAAGAGGTCATTTTGTTGCTATTGAAAGACGAGCCTTGGGTCTCAAATACCTTCTCCCATGGAGCATAGGAACTCAACCCCTTAACAGCAATTATGTGTAATATTTCATTTTCAGATCCAAGAAGTCCCATGAAATGATATGTTCATAATTCACGATATCCAAATGAATCAGTTTTATCTAAAAATAAGTAATGAAGCAATACCAGAAAGGAATGTAAATTACTGAACATATAACCATGGGAAAACTGTTAAGAAATGTGTAAGCTTATCACTCCACTGTTACCAAATTCTGGGGTAGGTAGCAAGACACATTGCCGGTTATTTATGAAGACTTCAAATCAAATGGGAAGTACCATTTCAATCCATGTGAACCGCAGTATGAGAAATTTAGCTCCTAGAATTCTACTCATTTATTAGAACCTTACTGTAAGGCTGGAGAGTCATCGTTAATCTAGAATTGATAGTATATCACAGCAAAATCTTTTCAGAATATTACTGGATATAGGCAAATTCAATTAATTCAAATGTTTGGGTACTTATGATAGAAATAATCAAATTTTGTTATCCAATTTGCACTAAAAATTAACCCAATGATTACATACTCGGGTCTTTTACTCTTTCCTTTTTAGATGAAAGGCAAAATATTGAATTTTCTAGAATGTTAGGATTTAGAAATGTTTGGCTTTGCCAGATTTCTGAATCCTTCATAAAAGATGGATAGTCATATTAGTAATTATAATTGACATTTACATAGTGCTTTAAGATTTTCAAATTGCTTTCCCTATGTCATTTTAGCCTTATAACCACTGTAAGAGTTAGGAGCTATTATCTCCATTTTTCAGATGAGAAAACTGAGGTTTACAGACCTTCGCTGATCCAAAATTAGAGCTAATAAGTGTCCGAGGTGCAATTCAAATCCAGTCTTTTGGCTTCTAAGCCCAGTACCAGATCTACTATGTCTAAAAGTATAAGTGATTGTTTATAAAAATAAACCAAAAAGACCCTACCCAAATAGTGTAGCACCGTGCTCCAAGTTATCAGCCATATTTCAGAAACCAGAGAATAAGAAACCCATGCTTCAAAGTATCTGAATCAATGATCATTTAACGAACAGACACTATCCCTACAAGCAAAGTCACAGATAAACCAATAGAGGATTTCTTTTTTGTTTCACTCACCTGAAAAGTTGACACCCTAGTATCTGCCTGTATTATAAGCTTCTCTCTCATTTTCCCTTCCCTTCTAATTTAACCAGGTTTCCCGTCACCCCCAGCATGATTGTATTTGCTCTGGAGATAGAAGCTAAGTTTGTAACAATTATTGATTCAGAGACAAAGTTGCCAGTGCAAACTGTCAATGCAGGTTTTTCCCACACTTTCTAAATAGTAACAATGATTTTGCCAGGTAACCATGGCCCAGGTTGTATTTTTCCGCAGAGTACCAGCTTGCGGATACTTCCATTTGGTAAGTGGATTTTTATTTTTATTATTATTAGAATCTAAGAGGAAAGTTTTCAGGAAGCATTTGGCAAATGTTTGTGTGTGTTGCTTTTCTGCATAAGGAGAATTTTCTGTACCCCTAAAACATGAGAAGTCACAGCCTACCAGTAGTTCCTATGACACTGAACTGAATGAGGATCTCTCTATACAGGTGTTAGAGGAAACTCCTACCCCCACTGTCTAGCATGCAAACCTATGCTGATCTTTGTTATTCCACAGAAGACAGTATCTGTATAAAGTGTCACTGATCTGGTCACTATCTCCGAGAGCCTGGCACAGTTCCAGCACGGGCTTCTTAGTGTTGGTGAAGGAAGTCAATTAAGATCACAAGATAGTAGCTGGTAATAATAAACTTCTAATGATGTTCCTGACTGAAAAGAGGTAATTAAAATGTGTATGTGGATGACCCCAGCTTCTGTCAGCTCAGTGTAGCTGTTACGCTGACAATATGCATGTTTTGTTTAGAAAAAGGAGTTAATGTTGTCCAACAATAAAATAAGCAATTTAATAATACAAAAAAAGAGAAAGGTTTGCCTTAGAAAAGCTAAGTTGTTGCAACATCTTTGCATTCCTGATGGGCTTCAGATGGTTGCTGCCTGTTCAGCGCCCAATATTTAGCTGTCTCTCTCACTCTCTCCACAGCCCATCTTCTCTGTGTCCCAAAAACAAAGAACTCTCTCTCTGGGTTTGTCTATTTCATTAGGGCTGTATCTGATCTGCGTGTGCTTTCTGGAAATCAGACTGTTTCAAAACCATAGACAATTAATTAGGTAGGAAAGGAAGTCATCCTCCTTATCATTCGATCTAGCTATTGACATAAGTATTTCACACTTCCCCCCCCATCTCCACCCCCCACCACACACCCTGAAGCCCAGAGCTTTCCTGTACACCTGGGCTGCTCACCCCATCAATTTCCTTCTTTTAGCTTGTCCACTGAGAGATGGCAAGGACTCTCCAAGTAAAAGAAAGAAGGAAAAATAAGCAACAGAACTCTGCTCTGAGCCTTTATCTTGATCACACACTGTTTGTTTTCCCATTGATGTCTGTAATGAAACAAAGAGGATTTAATCGTGTTAAACAAAAGCCTATTGGTACCCAGAGGGATCTCATTTAACTCTGCTCCAAGTCTTGGAGTTTCAGGTTTCACATCTTCCTCTTTGCCGATCCACCAGGCTGAGTTTCTTACCTGGGGCTTAAAATTGCGAGGTGCGAAACTCTTCTTTTGTTTTGACAGGTGCTCTTTGCTAAACATCAGCCTAGCATTGATGGTGCTAATACACAGAAAGAAAAAAAAAATAGGAGATGCTAATGACTGTAGTTACCCAACTACTGCCTTTAATGGGTTTTATTAGCTTCCCTCACTTGAAGTTCTTTGGGTAAAGTGGAGAAAACAAATGGCTCTAAAGGAAAGGGTGTGCGAGAAATAGTCTTTGGTGAGAGGAACCAAAGCCAGGTATAACTCTCCACTTGACTTCCCATTGGGGGAGGGGAGAAGGGAAGAGAAAGATGGGTAGAAAAGACCTGAGATGAATGCTTCTTAATCTTAAGGGCCAGCTCCTGGAAGGGCTTGAAACCCTGACTTCATTTAGTAGAGAATATTGACATGGGGTAGATTGGCCTTCAGATTAGGATCCCCCTAGATATGGACGTGCCCCCAAATATGACTGACTCAACCTTGTTGGTCTCCAATCTCACTTAGAAGGTAACAGTAACAATGATGATGACGGTGATGATGATGTCTTTCGGAAGAGAGGATCTCAGAATCTATTAACACAGGTTTCCATCTTCTTTCCCCTGCAACCAGTAATGTTTCCTCCATCCCTAACATTCTTGCAGTCACTCCTGCTCCTGTCATTCTGAAGAAGCACCTTGGAAAGAATTTTAGCCTCTTCTCAGGGTTTAATTTTCCTTTGGGGTTACCATCATTGGCCTTCCCAGGTTTTGATATCACACTTCCTTCTGAGTGAGAACACTTTCGCTTCTGGCAGACAGAGATCTGCAGCCTAGACAAGCCTGTAGAGCTTTGGAGCTCCTTAACAGTTAAATGTGGTTAAAGTTTCTATCTCAGACAGTCAAGGATAGGGTTGCGACTGAAGCTCTCTAGTTGCAATTTGGGTGGGACCTTCAAGGGACAGAGAATCATGACACTTTTTCAGCCTGTGGCCTCGCAGCGATTAGAAGCGACTGTGGGTATGGAGTGGAGGGCTTGGATACAAGGATGAAAAAAGTACTTTTAAACCTTAGAGACCAACAAAAACTCCAATTCCTTGTAGGGAAGAAGGCTTCTCTATTTAGGTAATTCAATCCTTGTTAAAAGGTTCCTAGAGAAGGGCTTGGGTGATCCTCCCGAGGAAATATGTCAGGTCACCAAAACTCTACCGCTTCTTCCAGGCAATAGGTTCACCTTCATAGCAATTATTCTTAATTCTCCCTCATTTCACAGCTCCCATGTCCATAGGCCATGTTGCCATGTTGTCCTGTCAGTTTCATCTTTTTAGTACTTCTCATAATGGTCCCATTCTTTCCTCCTCTATAATCCAACCTCCACATAGTTGGCAAAAGATATTCCTAAAGTATAGGTAAGATCACATTTCTCTGTTTAACAAGCTTCAGTAGTTCCCCATTACCTTTAGGGAAAAAAATACAAACTCCTCTGTTTGGCATTCAAAGTCCTTCATAATTTGGCTCCAGCCTACCAGTCCAGCCTGTTCACACATTTCTTCCCCTGATGCATTCTAAATTTCAGCCAAACTGTTGTCAGTGCTATTCTCCATACATTTCATCTCGCCACCATGTGTCCTTCTAAAGGATGTCTACCCACTCACCTTCATCTCTGGGAACCCCTGTCTCCTCTCAATTCTCAATACCTATTCCACCTCCTTTAAAGGTCTTTCCTGATCAAGAATGAGCATAATGATGAAGCATTTATTATTAAGTACTTTCTGTGAGACTGCATGAAAAAAAGCATTAACATTTGCTATGTGCAAAACTGTACTTCATGCTAAGGATGTATGTATAAGAAACCACAGCAATCTCTTTCCTCAGTGAGCTTATATTCTAATGCAGAAAGATAACAAATAAAAGGAAGCAAGAAAAGGGGAGAATAGGAGATCTACCAGGAGATCTACCAGATCTACCAATGAGTTGGACATTTGGTTACTTGGGAAGTGAAAGCTTACCCATCAAAGCCCAGGATGATCCCAGAGTCATAGTCCAAGGTTCTGATAAGGAAAGGAGGAGGGTGAGGACCCTAGCTGGTGTGCATGATTTGAAAATGTCAGGAGAGATTAATGGATTTGAAGAAACCCTTAGGAGTAAACATAAAAATCAGTCAATCATCAAAATATGTTTATTTAGTCCTACTACTTACCAAGCATTGTGCTAGGCATGAAGGATTCAAATATAAAATTTAGAGAATCTTGCTGTCATGGAACTTACATTCTACTAGGGTGATAAAACATGTCCCCCATCAGAATTCAGTATCATGTCATCATAAAAGGCTTGATTTGAAGTCAAGATTGGTGATCATGCTGTTGAAACATTTATTAATTGGGATCATTTACCTACTTAAGTATATATATATATTATATATATATATATAAGTACATGTAATATAAGCACCTATAATATTACCTATTTGCCTCTGGACAAGTTACAATGAAGATGCTGACAGCATTGGTAAAGGGAGTTGACCTTATGCTGGAGTTCTTGTACCAGTGAAACCACAAATGCCGTCCCTAGCCCCATACCATTCATTTACTTCATCGGATCAGAGAATCCATAGATTTATAGCTGGAAGGGAATTTTCTTAGAGTTCTTCTAGTCCATTTTTCAGCTGAGGACCTATGCCTCAGACCAGGTCAAATGATCTACCCACACTCACACAGCTATCTAGTGTCTGAGTAGGTAAAAGAACTTGGATTCTCCTGACTCCAAGTCCAGCATTCCATCAACTGCACCAACCTAGAACATGTTTTACTATTCCCTTACTAGAATAAAAGGTCTTTGTGACCAAGGTCTTTCACTTTTGCATATGTGTTCCCAGTACCTAGAGTGATGTCGAGCATATAAGTAGGAACTAAGTCACTTTATGTGGATGATTATTTCTGTATTTACTTTGGAGGGTTTTCTTTCTTTCTTTTTTTCCTTTTTCCAGTATAGAAAAGTGAAGTCAGGAACTCTTTCCCTGGCCCATTACTTTCTGCATACATTTAACATGTAAACATATTTCCATCAAACACACTTAGGGACACTCCTCACCCCCTAGCCTTCTTCTCCTTTTATGTAATCTTATTATAGTGAATATGACTGCATTTTTCATTTCAGTTCAATTCAAGAAGAATTTCTTCATCACTACTATGCACCAGGCACTAAACTAGGGTCTATGGATATAAAGACATAATAAAGTTCTTACCTTCAAGGAACTCATTCCTTTTCACTGAACAAGAAACGAAGGCAAAAGCTACTTACTTTATTATCATAAACTTTTTCCATCCTGTCATATCCCATTTGTATATAGTATTCATCAATGTTACTGATCCCTTTCATCCTCTCTCCTTAAAGTTAAGTGATTAGTATTAATAGCATTGGGAGCAGCCTGGTACGCAGTGCCTTGCAAACAGTAGGCACTTAATACATGCTTATGCTTGGCACGTAGAAAACGCTTAACAAATATCTGACTGCCTGAAATGTACACTGAGCTGAAGAGTCATTCAGAAATCCTAACTTCACCAGATTGCTAGTCAGCAATGTTTCAAGTAGATTTCACAGATAAATGTAAACTTGGAGTCTGGATGCCCTTAAATGAGCCTACAGGGTTTCCTTTAACCATGTTTAATTTTCTCTAGAATAGTTTATTGCAAGCTTTGCTAAGTTATTTTTAATTGATAACTTTGCAGAAGACAAAGGCATTGTTTTCAAGGAGACTGAGGAAGGTGAAAAATCTTAGCTTAGCTACAGAGATCAGTAGCATTGGGTCTGTTTGTTTTTATAGCTCTTTGCCAAGACAAGAAAATAAAAGGCAAACCCCAAATCTATTCGATTCTTTGAATGAAATACCTGGAATTAAGCAACAGACTGGGAGAGGGAAGGAGAAAGAAAGAAAATCGTAACCCTGACTTTCTCCCAAACAAGAAGATTCTCATCCCTAGAAGCGGCTTTTATTCATGGTCTCTGCACCATATCCCAGATTTACTTTAAAAATAACAGTTAACACATGAATACCAAAGGGGGCATTCAAACACCAATTACCTAATCTGAACAATTCAAAACTGAATAGCTCGGAAATTGAAATGAGGAACGTGGCAAGCTTTTACTTCAGTGCGGACCTGGTGTTTGAGTTCTTCTCAATTAAACTGTGAAGGAAAAAAAATACATCCTGCACAGTTACTTATCTGACATTTGAATCATAAAACCAACATCAGAAGGCACTTTCATTTCTCCAAATTCTCTTTTTCTGCTGCAGCAAATATATTGGACCATTCCATTCTATTTCTCTTGTAATTTTTCTACTTCGTATAATTGGTTTTTTTTATGAGAACTTACACATGCTTTCTTGTAACAGTGATTGAAGCCAGTTAAATTCACAGAAGGAAAGAAAAAGGGTAAGGAAAATAATTTTTTTCTACCAATTTTTCCCCCAGATAAGAAATTGCTGATTTGAAAAGAGCAAGATTTGTTTTTGCTTTTCCTCCCCACGCTGAACATCCTGATACAGGGAACACCTGGGCTTGCCAAGGTATTCAAATATACAGATGGCTGCAAAGAAGTAATTTAGGGCAATCTAATTATTTTGTTAGGCTGCCACCTCCTGGTAGCAAACTGCTAAGTTTTTCTCTTTTATTCTTAGCAGGACACTCATAAGAAAAGAAAAGCAAGGAAGTTATTACATTTTGACCAAATTCAGTTGTAAATTTTCTATTTGTCACTTTTGTAGATCCTCCTATAAATCTTATACTGATGTCTCATTATGGGGTGGAAGGGAACCTGGGTTCCTGATTCCTATACCTCTAGAGCACAGATTCCTATCAGGCTAGAAAAATTTTGAATAAAGTCCTAAGTATAAACTACCTGACTGCTAGGTGAGAACCAGCCAATGATCTCTATTGCAGAGTTGTTCATCAATAGATGGAATTCTGAGGCATCAGCGGTTCATAAAGATCATAGCACCAAAGGACCATAGATTGAGAGTCAGAAAGAAACTTCAAGGTCATCTGCTTCAATCCCGTCATTTTCTAGATGAAGGAGCCGAGATCCAAGGAAGATGAAGGACTTGCCCAACATCATGCAAGTAATGAGTAGCACAGATCAGATCCACAAGTAGATCCTCTGAATCCAAGCCCAGCACCTTGTACCATACTGCCTCCCCATCTATTATTGCTATACCATTTACTAAGGCATAGTAAGAATAACATTCAACCTCCTATTTATATAATACTTTCTAATCAATCAACACGTAGTTATTAAGCACAGCACAGTGGCAGGCATTGGGTAGGGGCTACATTTCTTGCACTTAGATCACCCTAGGTCAGGCCCTCATCACCTTTTGCTTAGATTATTGCAACAGCTAATTGATCTCCTTGCCTCAAGTAGCTTATTGTTCCAGGCCATTGTACATGTTACAGCCAAAGTTATTTTGCGTAAGCAATGATCTGACCATGTGACTCCCATATTCAAATAATTCCAGTGACTTCCTATGGCGTCCAAGATGCAATATGAGCCATTCTGTTTAACTTTTAAAGCCCTCCACAAGCTGGCCCCATTTTCTATGTTCATTGGACCGAAAGTTTAGAAGAAATTCAATGATATTAAGAAAGTAGCCATTGTGGTAAAATACTAAAGAGGAAGTTATTTATGCCTAAGGGCATACCTTTGCATTGTGATTTCTTTATGGAATAATTATCTTCAAATATTCTATTTTGGTGTCTATTGAAATTTCTTTTAGATATGAAAAATTCAATGAAAACTATTTCTAAGGCATATTACCCTTTATAGGGCAAGTCTAAGTGATAGATACATGAAGGCATGACAACTTCTAGTAAAAAAATAGACTCACCTAGGTCCAAGGAACTGCCTACAGCACTTGGAATTTTCATAACTTGCCAAATGCTATGCGGCTGCTATTTAGTGTTAGAGACAAGATCTGAAGCCAGATTTCCTTACTCCAAGTTCAGCAAACTATCTGTTATGCCACATAACATTTTGAGTTGCTCACATTGAGTTGTAACGATCTCAAAGAATATTCTTTCACATTCATATTTTTCTGATGCATTAGGAGTAAGCGGGGCACTACAAAAGCACTATTTCTCTTTATTTGTTTAGGCATCATTTTGTAAAACTATTAATATTCTATGTCCTAGAATTATGCTACTGATTTCTCCCTCTGTACAAAAATGTTTAGTTTATACATTAACAGATGCAATAACTTTCACATAACCTACTGAAGGAAATGGCAAATGTTAGCTTTATTTTAAAAACTAGAAAACAGAAACACAACGTGGCAGAGTGCAAGAATACAGAAGGTCAAGCCAGGAAGACCTGAGTTCAAATACTTCCTCTGGCACTTACTAGACGAAGCCCTGGGCAAGTAACTTAACCTCTCTTGGCCTCAGTTTCCTCATCAATAAAATGGGGATGATATCTATCTCACAGGGTCGTTGTGAAAGTCAAATGAGATAGCTGTAAAATATTTGCAAAATTGAATGGGCTACATAAAAGCAAGCTTTTATTCAAAAGTTGGCTTTGCAGACGAGAAAACCCGAGTGTTAAGTCCTATCTCTGACATAATATGTCACCTTCTGTAAACTCTGGGCAAGTAACTTCATCATCAGTGCTTTGAACACCTAAGAGTATAAATTGTAAAGGAAGTCCCAACATCCATTAGAAGAGACATTTTCCTCTCCTGGGAGTTCCCTATATCAATGAACGGACAAGTTCGTTCTCTCACGCAAGATCACATAAACTTTTCTTGTCTGCTATGTCATGCTATTGTTTCATTCAGCTTGCAGTCAACAAAAATCCCCATGTCTTTTCCATATAAACTGCTTTTTACCCATTTGTCCCCGATTCCGTATTTGTGCATTTAATTTACTTCAAGCCAAACGAAGAACTTTGTATTTATTCCTTAAGTGTCATTTTATTAGATTGGGCCCATAGCTGCAGCCTGATGAGATCTTTGGAATCTCAGTTCTGTCATCCCATGTGTCAGGTCCTCCTCCTTGCTTCAAACCATCTGGAAATTAACTTCATGTCATCTGCAAATTTGACAAGCACGCCATCTTTGCCTTCATCCAAATAATTGATAATAATGTTGGAATCCATTTGTTCCCGACCTGTTTAGATTTAAGGTACTCTAATTTGAAATTAGAATACATCTTCTAATTTCTACGGTATATCAGATTTTAAATTTGCAGGGAAATGGAAGAACTTTAATTGTCTTGTTTCCCTTTAGGATAGCAAGAGCATAGAAACACCTAACTAGTTTCTGTCTAGGTACAGGCCAACAGAATTCTAGCTTGCTATCCCATGGTGCACTGGCCATCAACAATCTCCTCCCTCTCTTGAAACCAGACTTGTATAATTTGTCATTTAAGTCCAATCACTGTTAATAATCTCAGTGCTCTATTTCTTCCAAGATTGAGTTACCGTCTTATAGAAGGAGAGAAGAAAAAAACAGTTTCTTCGAGTTCTTCATGCCAAAGGAACACAGTGCAGTGCTGGACTTGGAATCATGAAGACCCCAATTCAAATTCAGCTTCAGATATTTACTAAATGTGTTTCCCTGGATAAGTCACTTTAATCTCTGCCTCACTTTCCTTCTTTGTAAAACAGGGATGATGATGATGATAACAACAGTATCTACTTCCCAGGGTTGTTGTGAGGATAAAATGAAATAATATTTGTAAAGTGTTTTGAAAACCTTAAAGTGCTATAGTAAGTGTTCCAATTATAATTATTGTTATTATTAAGGAAATTTGTTTATCCTATTTATTAAATCAACAGAGAAATATAACTAGGTGATCCCTGGCAACATATCACTGGAAAACAATGCTTTATGCCAATAGCTCTAATACCTTTGCCTACGTTCTCTAGTGTTTGGTGGGGAGAAGGGAGGAGTGGGAAATAGGAGGTATTAGAACAAAAATTTTTGTGCACTGAAGTTTGGTGCCTATTTCTCTCCAAACCATGAGATAATCCATCTCTGGTTTATTTCAGGAACAACCATGATAGCGAAAAGCTCACCGAATTTGGAATTCAAGGACCTGTAATTAAAACTAGCTATGGTATTGTAGGCAAGTTGTTTATTTAACTTTTCTGAACTTCAGTTTTCTCATTTATAAAAAGATTATTTAATTCATTTCAACCAGTATTTATTAAGGGCAGCCTAGGTACAGTGGATAGAATGCCTGGAGTCAGGAAGACAGCTCTTCCGAGTTTAAATCTGGCCTCAGACACTATCTGTGTGACCCTGGGCAAGTCATTTAACCCTGTTTGCCTCAGTTTCCTCATCTATAAAATGATCTGGAGAAGAAAATGGCAAACCAGTCCAGTATCTTTGCCAAGAAAACCTCAAATGGAGTTATGAAGAGTTGGATACAACTGAAAAATTACTGAACTAAACCTTTTTTAAAGGCAAAAGGGCAGAGCGCTGTTCTGGCTTATAAAGACAACATCATACAAACTGTTCCAGTCCTCAAAGAGCTTATACTCTACAGGCAAGAGAGAATGGGGAGGATGGAGGGGATAGGATATAACATACCCACAGAGAGGTGAATTGAAAGTATATTCAAAGAAATAATAGTATTAACTAACATTTATATAATGTTTACTATGAGACAGGCATTATATTAAGCACTTTTTAATTATTATCTCAGTGAATTCTCATAGCAAGATTGGGAAGTAGTCAATATTATCCCAGTTTTATAATTTATGAGGAAACTGAGGCACATGAAATTTAAGTGACTTGACCAGGGTCAAAAACAAGTGTCTGATACATGTAGATAAAACAGAATTTCGGGAACCAATTTCAATTTGTTGTGAAGATGACTGTGTCCGTACAATATTTATAAAACATAAAGCTACATTATTTTTTAAAAGAACCACAAATGCTACTTTCATTCATTAATCTTTTCTGTCAGTCTTATCAAACCAGTGCCAATGTCTCATCAATAATTGACAGTCAGTAACCAACCATATGATGTATAGAGATGATTTAAGCTTTTGTTATTATATTCATAAAAGAAAAATCTAATATTACAATTTCTACCCAAGGTTTGTGTAGGATAATCACGAGGCTTCATAGTTATCTCCTTAAATGTTTTTTTTTTATTAAGATGCATTCATATTTGTGAGGTTTGAGCCACTGTGGTGATTATGGGCTTAAGGCTCTATTTATGTTGGACTAACCCAGGAATTCTTAGCCTTTTTTGTGTATGTAATGAAAGTGAAGCCTATAGATCCTTTCTTGGAATAATATTTTTAAAAGCATAAAATACATAGGATTAGAAAGGAAACCAACTATATTGAAATACAGTATGAAAAAAATTAAAACAAAGTTCACAGATCCACATTTAAAAACCTTTGGCATAATCTAGAGCTATAAAGCTTCAACTTTTCTCTCTGCAGCCATTATAAACTGAGACGATACTTTGAAGCAGAGTTAATCGTTCTGTACAGAACAGTTGGTATCACCTGTTGGGAAGTGTGTTTTTAAAAAGGCAAGCATTTTTAAGAAATAATTTCCTTGTGTTTAACCACTGAGACTTTCTTTAAGCCAAAAGAATAAATTTAAAGTTCTGACATCAATGGGGGGAAAAAATAAGATGGGTTGGACAGGGCCGTTGGGGACCCCATGTCCTAGAATTTCTCAGAGGCCAAAGGAAAGCAATGAACAATCGGGAATTCTGTGATCATGGAAAAAATAAGTAAGACTCATTGTTCAGTTATTTCTGCAACTGTTGTCCCGAAGTAGCAGAAGCAGCAGTTATGGACCTTGTCTTTGGTTCTGGAGAAAGTAGCAGGGCAGAGGAAAGTTGTATGTAAATATAGGAAAGGCTACTGGGGTCTCTTTGGTGTCTTTTAAAAAGACCAAGGACCCTGCATGTTGAAAAGACTGTTGAGCTTCAATCTGAATATGTGTGAAATTCAAGGGAGCAAAAAGCAAGGGCATCGCATTAACTTTTTGTACCACGGCACCCATTTTTCTGTCATTTATTGTATCATTTTCTTTGAAAAATCTTATTGGAATTGTGCTTGGAAATGCTACTATACATAAGACTTCTGCTTTCACAAGAAGTACTATTTTCTATAATTTATAACTCAGGCAGTTACATATGCTCTAGCCTAAACTCATCATTTAAAGTCTCATTTTCAGAACACTTTCATTCCCTGATCTAGTGCCAAAGTCACATAGGAATGTAAGGGCCAGGATTCAAATCCAGCTCCTCTAATTTCAAACCCAGTGGTCTTTCTCATTCCACCACTGCCTATCACATACTCAGCTTCAATCTGACTCAAACTTTCTACTCATGCTATGGCTGTATGACAATACCCAACTTTTTTTGACCTTGTCCTGATCCCATGTTTCATTGTCATCTTAGAGAGCTCTCTGATAACTCATCTTCTAGAATGAGCTACTTGTACAATTCTAATCTCCTTAGTGCCATGTGGTGTGTCCCCCTCAATTGCAACTCCTGACAATCATAGGAATATTATTTCAACGAGACTCCAGCTCAAAATCAGAATGAGAAAGACTTTCTCTTCCTTGGGACCATATTAGCTCTAGAATATATGAAAAGAATTCTTTGTAGTTCATCTCTTTATTCCCATAGCATTTAGCAAAAGTGCTAAATAAATATTTATTGAACAAATCTACAATTCCAATAATAGTTCAATAGCTCACCTAAGATACTTTATGTAATTTTTCTGATTTATTCTTTGCAACAACCCTCTGAGATAAGATCATCCCCATTTTCTGGAGGAAGGAACAGACTCAGATTGTGTAACTTACCCTTTGTCACACTTAGCATGTAAGTTATGATATGAACCCGGGTTCTCTTAATTAAGTCTAGCACTCCCTCAACCAAGCCTTAAGACTAGTGTATGGTCTTCCAAGCCAGTGGCCAGATAACTTTCATTCGTATTTACTTGCAGCCTTTAAACTCAAGATCCTAATAGAATATGTAACTAATGAAGAATTTGAATGAGGAATTGTATCTCTCTATCAAATACTCACTGGTTTTATATGAAAAGAAGACGGTAGGTTGGAGCTGTGCTTAATTATAAAGTATTTACCAAGAGTAGATGATTTCTTAAATTCATTGTTATTATAGATCTATGATCTTATTATGTTTGGTGTTGGAAACATATACAGCCTTTTCACTTACACATTCAAATACTTTAGAATTAGAAAGAACCTAGAGATAATATTGGCTAATGTATTTGTCTTCAGGAAAGAGATGGTATCTTGTATATAGTCTCCATTAGAGAACTTCAAATCAGCCCCCCAAGAAGGGGAGGGCTACCAACAGACTAGAATTCAGGGACAAATTATAAAGAGCTTTCCTACAAGCTAGGGAAAATAGCCTTTTCAACACCTAGAAAATTAAGGACAAAATCTAAAAAAAAAAAATGCCAATTGGAAAGTGCTCAGCCTGAAATGTCTATGCACAAAGTTTAGGCAATGAACAAGGTAGACTAGAGGGCCAATGTAGGAAGGGAAAATTGACCTTATAGTGATCACTGAGATTTGGTTGACTATGACACATAACTGTCACGAGATTTGGTTGACTATGACATAACTGGAAGAGATTTGGTTGACTATGACATAACTGGAATACAGTTCCGCATGGGCATATCTTGTTCAAAAGAAAGACGACTGGTAAAAATTTGGGGAGAAATAACACCCTAAATTTAAAAGCTATATCTATATTTTGGAATTCAGGAACAGGAAGGGGAAGTAGGGTGAAGAGCATTTTTTGAAGATTAAAAGAGGAAACAAAAATAACACATATTCTAGATTTGTAGAAAACAGATTTTAAATGGTTGAGGGGAAGTATAACTAGAACCTCATAAAATTCTAGATGGGGGAGTCATCCTAGGAAGGATGAGCAACTCTCAAGAATTAAATTCTGAAGACCCAAAGAAAATTATATGGGGGGAAATGGAGTTGTTTTCTAAAGAAACAAATCAATTTGGATGCACAGAGAATAAATTTTTATTTTATTTTTTCCATGAAGGTGGAAGGACTCATACTTTATTTCGCAAAACATTGTCAATTTTCTGTATCAAAACATTTGCACTATTAGTTCCTCATTCTCCAGACTGGTTCTAAATAAACCACACCAAAGGAGTGTTCATTTAAGCCAATAAGCTGGACAATGCCAATCTAACAAACCTCACAGAAACTTCTCAAAAAAATTTAAAAAAGAATTAAAAAAAAAAAAAAGATCAGCACACTGCCAGCTCATAGACTGCAGACAGAGAACACTCACAGCCAAGTGTAGGTGGAGATGGGGTGGGGGTGGGTCTGATGCTCCCCACATAGGAGAAATAAACTGTCAAAAATAATATATATAAACATTTACAAAAAAGTTATGTACATAAGCTATTCAAGATTTCTTCAGCACGGAGTGATTCAAAGCACAGTGAGATGGCACTTTTAAAGACAGCAGCTTCTGACCCAGGAATGGGTAATGAGATGAATTTCACTTGGCTCATCATTAGCAAAAAACATTTTTCAAAGAAGTTGAAGTGGGGATAGGCGGAGACACCCCAGTTTCTGGGACACATGATCCATTCTGTGAGCGAAGGGGGAAAGGAAAGACAATTTGGTCTCAAAGTGGTCTTGTCTGTGTAATTTACTTGTTTCCTATGGATGCAAATGTTTTGTTTTTAATGGGGAAAGGAAAAGAAAAAAAAATCACCCCAAGAACCTTAAAGCTGAAAACCTGAACAGCACTCCTTTTTGGTAAATACTCTTAGAATGACGTTTCTGATTTGGCTGGTGCTTAGTACGCAACATGGTGGAGTCTTTTCTTGAGCTATGTTCAGCTCTCAGTAGAGCAGGCTAACACCTATTTCCCTCTTCTATGGAGAAGGGGCATTGTTTAGGTAGAAAGATTTATCATCCAAAAGGAAGAAAAGTGATTAGATATAGCTTAGGAGCTTTGGAAATTATCTGGAATGCTTTACAAATGGTTTCTAGGACAACAAAAAAGGTCATTACAAAATGTATATATCCTACAACGTGCTTTTACAGACACCATTGCATTGGTGCCCATCTTCCCTTAAATGTGGCTCCCAAAAGTGCTCAGTCCATGTAGAATCTCTGTGGGAGACCTCCAGAGACAGTGGTGGAAATTGATGTGGAGCGTGGGGGGGGGGGGGCAGGAGTCGGGAGAGAGAGGGTCAGCAGGGACCCAAAGAAGAAAGCAGCCTTCAGGTTAATGGTCAGCCCTCAGTTTAAAGGTCAAGCCAGCCTCCAGTGAAGTCAGGGTCAATGGAAGGAGCATTGAAAAGGGTGGTGCTCACGGGAAAAGGGTTTCTACATCTCGTTGAGTTCAAGGAGAGTCTGCGCCAGCATCTTCTTTGTGGTGAGGTGCTCTTCTTTGCTGAATTTCAGTTTCTCTTCCAAGTCATCGATTGTCTTTTCCATCTTGGTCGTCAAGTTCTCAGCATGCTTAGCACGAGCCTCTGTTGCCTTGAGTTTCTCGGAAAGCATCTTTATCTCCTGCTCATACTTATATTCTTTCTGAGTATTATCTGGTCCAGCAGCATCTAGACACGTCAGGTTCTGGTCCATCGATCTGACGCCCTCATCTGTCTCTGGGCTATGGGACTCAGCCCGCATAAGCCTCTCCCCTGTGTGCTCCAAGTCCCCTTCAATGATCAAATTGCGGATCGTCTCCTCGAATTTCTTGTCCGTTGCCACCGCGATGTGCATGGCCTCCTTCAGCTGAAACTCTTGCAGCTCCAACTTCTCTTCATCCTTCATGGCCCGACCTTGAATGACCTTCATGCTCCTTTCATACTCATTAGCTGCCTTCTCTGCCCCTTCCAGCTTCCGCAGAGTGGTCTCTAGGCCCTCCCGAGCACTGTCCAGTTCCTTCTCAACCCCCTGGATTTGTCGACTCAAGAAAACCACCTCAGCCTCAGCCCGTTCCCAAGTCAGTTTCTCCTCCTCCACTCTCCTCTGGAGCCTCGTGGCCCTCTCCTCGGTGTCCTCGACCTGCTGCCGCAGAATCTGAAGCCTGTGCTTCATGGACTCGTGGTTATTGATACCAGCCATGATGCCAGCCCCGTCCCGGCTGCCGCCTCCTCTGCTGGGTGGTGCTGCTCCACCTCCCTAGCAAATTTTTAAAAGAAATATTCATAAGATAGTGGCAAGACCAGGGAACAGAGGATGAATGCAAAAACATGACCTTTTTGTAAGAATAGGGTCAGGGGTCTTAAAGTGCAAAATGTGTCAAAGCTGGCAAAAGAAATTAAGGACAACAGAATGGGATTCAACTTAGCTTATGTTGGGGAAAAGTCGAGGATAAAAGAAGACACAGAACATGAAGAAGGCAAAGTCAGTGAATTCTTATTGTGCATATTGTTTTCCTACCAGAATGACCTTTGACCTTGAGAGGACAGTATAAAAATACCAAGATAAATAAGGAGCTATTAAAAAAAATGTCTTGGTTTTCAAAAAAGTGAAAGGAATACTGAAGACTATAGACCAATGAATTACACTTTGATTCCTGGAAAAATTCTAAAGTGCATTATTATAGAGGCAACATATAGAAGTTCCTATAGCCTTGCACCTACCATTTTCAGTCAGGACCCAATGAAGAATGCTAAACATTCAAATACATCATTTCATTTGTGAACTCATCAATGTGGATATTCTCCTTCATGATAATGGCTCAGAATCCTTTCCATGCTTGCCGATCATACATTATTCTCATTTAACCACTCCCATAAAAATAGTACTGGAAACCAGCATTCAAGGGACCTTCCTCATCTTGATATAGTGCGGACATCCGTGAAGCATGAGGTCCAACAATCATTTATTTATCCTTCCTTCTTGTTATGTGTGACTAGCCTCGTATCTTTTTCCAATAATGTTTTTGATTACATTTTTATGCTCCTAGGTTTTTCCTCTATTTAAAATGTTTTGAGTCCTGCTTATACCTACAATGTGTTTTTCCTTTGCCTAGTGAGTGATCTTAAACTTCAGTTCTTCCCATATTCCATAAAACTTAGCCATGCAACATCACTGGCAAGACACAGGAGTTTAAAAGGATGGACCTTAGTTTATGAGAGAAACTGGGGGTCCTTAAAGAAATCAAGCAGTTTTCCAAAGAAAGGCCAATTCATTCTTCTTCTGCTCAATTCTAAGGCCATCCTATTGTCCATTAGCAATATCTGTCTAATACGTATGGATGAGCACTTACCAATATCAGCAAAATGGAATGATGGTATCTAGAAAAGTTACTAGTCATCAAAATTACATTCAAGGAAAGGCAGTTTCTGCTTGAAGGGACATAAGATGTCATTCAAGTTCTTATAGACTACCATTTTATATTTCCTTAATTCCTTGATTTCATCCCTATATACATTCTGTCTAACAATGCAGACCCCAACCTGTTCACACCTTTTTGTCCTGTGCATCTCTTTTCTGTTTTCTCTCATAAACCCTCCATGAGGAGCCCTTCTCAGGTTTCTCCGCTATGATTAATCAGAGATTAATGCACTAACCACCACAGGTACTATGTTCCTTGCTCTGGAGTGTCTCCATTTCCAAAAGAGAGAACAGAAATCTACATTACATAGCAACCAATAAGCAATTATCTGCCCCTGAACTTCTCCAGTCTTCCAGATGAACTTGAAGAGGTAGGAGAAGTTAAATCAAAATCTCCATAGCAGCTTCCTAAGTCAATTCTTATCTCAGTTGAGGCCTACTATACATCTCTACCAAGGAGACCTGTACAGTTGCTCTATCCAAGGGAAAATTCTCCCCCATCTACTACAATGTAATCCTGCTTTATTTATCCAGCATGGTTTTAGGCCAATTAGAATAGCTTCTTGTTATTGTTATCCTACTCTACATAAGAAAAAAAAAAACATGTATATAATATTTCCATAAATAAAGATGTGTTATTGAAATGGTACTATTTGTTTAAAAATATTATAATTAATCTATAAATTCCTCTGAGTTATTCTGCCTGCCTTAGTACAATTGTTTTTTCTTCCATGTGAGAACTCCTACTGAAGGCAATAGAAAATTGGGAAAACATGCAGGACGAAGCTGTCTCTGTAGAGTTTTGATACAATTTGATCCTCTCAAAGGGAAATCAAAATACTCTCTGAGAATAGTATAAAGCCCTTCATATGTAGAAGATGATGCCATTGACCTACCATCAAAGCATTTTCTTGGAGTTGTTGAGTTTTTTTTCCACAGTAGTGAGGATAGAATTACAATGACACAGCTACATGGTTTCCCTCTGGTGACCAAGGTCACCTATTTGTAAGATGACTGACCTGGGTTAAGGCTATTGTCTGTGGCCTTGGAAAAGACAGCAACTAATCAGTCCACATGGGGATTGAACCCTTGACCTTGGCCTCATTAGTCTGGTACTTGAACCATTTGAATCAACCTTCTCTCCATCAGCCTCTCCAAGTTACCATGTGTTACATCATCACATCATTCTAAGGCTTGAACCAATTGAATTAACCTTCCTTCCATCAACCTTTCTTTGATACCATGTGTTATATCAGAGACATCAAACTCCTACTTGCCTGGCAAAATCCCCAAATACAGCCTGAGCCATATTACAATTGGGAAATATTTAACAAAATAAAAATACAATACTACATAGATAATGCTAATCTGTGGTTTTCTACATCAATTTGAAGCCTGTAGGGATCAGTTTCGATCTCAGTTTGACACCATTATATTGTACTGCCACAGAATCGTAACAAAATTTTGGAGTGAAGTGACTTGATCAAGAAGAAAAACTGACTGACAAGGCCCATAACAAAATAACAAAGCAAAACTATTTTATAGAAAGGCAAAAACTATTATGTTCTTTCTATGATGCCTAATACTAGTGTGGGGAGTTTTGGGTTGTTTGGTTTTTTTTTTGGTAAACTTTAGCATTAGTTTACCTTTCTTCTCCTTATCCTCATTAATAGTATATGTATTTTGGCTTCTCATTATCTTCTATAAATTAAGTATTTGGAGAGAGATGAAGAAAAGAAGTATACGAACAAGTGCTCAGGATTATAGGACATTATTCTTAAATTCTCATGCTATCTCTAAGACAGAATAAGAAAACATATTCATATGCTGATGTAATTTGCATCTTGAGGCAGCACAACTTTTATTCTGCTTGGTTACAGGTAAGGATCCTGGCCTCTAGTTACTTGTTTTCAAAATGAAGGAATTACTGAAATAGGATATAGCAGATCCTAAGAGCAAATTGTCCATAGGCAATGAGCAGAAAACTGAAAGCAAGAGCTAATTGTCAGAAAACCATGTGTTAACATGCAACCTTTCAGAAACACCATCAAAGTCTAAATACACTCATAAGGCAGCTAGGTTTTCAAAATGCAATCCAAAAGAAAATCCAGCACAGCTGCTCACTTTGCTAATAACGTCTCCTATTATCATGAGCCTCTTCTACTCAAGAACGACAGAGGCAATAGCTATCTCCAGTTACCCCGTTGTCTGAACCCTCCAGAGAGCAAAACAGTTTGGTATCTTGGGATCCAGGGAATTAATGATTCTGAATGGCAAAGCTCTTTCTGGGGAAAAAGAGTAAAATAAGAGACTATTTTCAGCATGTCTTCAGGGAGAGATACTGGGGGTATTTTGTAAATTCACAAGTATACTGACATCAGTTCCCATTCAAGGAAAAAGTGGAGTTAAAAGACAAAATCCAGAAATGCAATTTGAAAATTTCTAATAAAAATGCAGCTAATCATAATTCCATGGGAGAATATTATCCTGTTTACCTAAAAAACACAGCTGAATTAAGTCAGTAATCTGGTCTCAGGCTCCCACAAGTCTGAAAATCATTTTTCAGAATTCATTTATTGTAGCACCACTTTTCTAGTAGATTTAGTTGCAAAACTCCCCAGTTACATGTGAAACTCAAAGTATAGTTTGGTATCTGGATTTCATAGAAAAAAAGTCTTATAATATTCAGATGCTCAGATTACATCCCCCTATAATTAACATCAGGACTTTTTTTCCTGAGAAATGTAACCTTAAAAGGGGAGGCAGAGAGAGAATTTGATTATTCATAGCTTCAATAGGGGTGGGAAGGGAACCACTTCCTTATTTTTACTGACATTTCTGCCATGCCCAAATTTTCGATATCACAGAGTAAGAAAATGGCAAAGATTTTTTGAAAAACCTGATGTCAAATCAAAGAAGAATTCAAGTGAATCAACATGAAAGTCAACAGGGAAATCAGCAAAGCTATCATCTCATGGAGATTTAAAAAAAATATATTCATTCCAAATAACAACCGCCACCACGAAATCCCCTCCTATTTTATTGATGTGGGATGGAGGGGAGGTAGAAGTATAAGGGAGTGACCTATAAAATACAAAGACGTGAATGTTACATTAGAAAATTTGTCAATTCAAGCTACAATTTATATAGTTAGTCATGTACATACCTGCAACAGCCACAAGGTGGCAAAGTATACAAATCTACATCCTTGAAATGATTTCCATCAATAATCAGAACTAAAAAAGGGCCTTCCTATTTTTCAGCATTGACCTAATGCTCATATGCAGATAGTTCTGAAATGGTGGAATTACTGTAGAACCCTGACTTCAACATAATAGTTTTACTTTCCTGTATTCTTAGCCTGACTGATTATTTAGAATATTTTTATCATGAGAACTGACAAAGTTTTGAAAAATGTTATTGTTGGTTTTTCAAAATAATATATCTCATTTATGTCTCACAATAATACTGTGAGGGAGGAGAAAGGTTGAGTAATTAGACCCTGTTAAAGGTGGGATTTGGATCTAAGACCTCCTGACTATATGTCTGGCATGCTATGCACTATTTCATTCTCCCTCTGATATATTCAGATATTAAAGATGAAAATATTGATTCTCTGATTAGAGAATACGTGAAAAATCACTTAAAAGCTCAAACTCTGACTCAGAATTACCAATACTAAGGGGGTATGTGTATGATCAGAAAAGGAAGTTTAAAGAAAAAAAAAAAACCCTATAAATACCAAAATACTCAAAGCAATATTTTTTTACGGAAGCAAAAAAAAAAAAAATGGAAACAAAGATGGGGCCCATAAAATGGGTATGTAATATAAAGAGAACCGAAATAACTATTCAGAAATCAGAGAAATTTGGAAGACACATGAATTCATGTTGAACTAAATAAAACCAAGAAAATAATTTGCACAAAGACTACAATAATGTAAATGAAAATAATACAAAAAAATCGAACCCAGATGAATGAAATGATAAATCTTGATTCCAAAAGACCGCAATTAGGAAATGTTTCTCTTTTGCTAATAAAAAGATAGTATTGCATGGAAGTAAAATATATTATGGATTATCAGATATTGTTCGTGTATTGGTTTTGCTGCAAAGTTTCTCCGCTACAAGAGGGTTCTAAAATTAATGCAAAGTGTATAAGGGAGTGACAGAGAAATAAAATATCAATAATATATTTTGGAAAGATGGCTTTTTCCTCTTAAATTATTTTCCTTTATTTTGTATGCAGAAGCAAATGTATGAGTATAGAGATAAAAACAGTACAATTCAAATGAAATGTGACTGTGTGATTAAAAACATAATTACAATACATGTGTTAAAATAGTTTAAGGAGGCTCAGTTATCACTGAGAACATGAGTTATTACTGAACTTTTTATTAAAATGTTATTTTGGGACCAATTAAGGAAATATTTTGGATAAATAAATTACACTTGATGAGATGGTAAAGACAAATCTAAGATAAACCCTTGTTGACACATCGCCTCCCCTGCCTCAAGACCTCCTTCCCTTCTCAAGCTAGCCAAATAAAACTTTTCAAACTATTCTTTAGATTCTCTTGCTTATTGCTTCTATGGAGGAGACTTGATCAGAGTCTCCCTTGCTTAATTAATTCTGCATTAGACAAACCAGTCTTGTAAATTAAAGCCTTGAAAGCATTTCTATGCAATTAGCAACTCTTCCTGGGTGCAGTGGGGAATACTAAGTGGGGAAAAAAAAAACTAAATCCAGCCACAGGGAGAAAAAAAAATGTTAATATCCTCTGGAGTTTCAGAGAATTTCCCCTACCATAGTTAGTAGAAAATGAGAGCTGGGTAGTATTATTTTTTAGTCAATGTTAGAAATTCTAGGGGGAAAAAAAGACCCATTCTCGCAAAATTCTACTGCTTCCCAAAGTGCAAATGAATCAATGGCAGAAAAATGCTTCCCCCTTTCCTTTTTCTTTTCTTTTCTTCTTCAGTTTCTTGCCTTAGAAGAAAAAAATTATGAATTCTAGAGAAATAACTGAAAATAAGGAAGAGTTGATTTAAAAAAAAAAAAAAAAAGAGCACCACTACCTTGACAAGGTCTATGATCTGTCTGTCCCCACAGACTCAAAGACAGCTTGTAAATTTCATCTTCTTGTTGGTCAAATCTAGCTATGCACTTTTTGACGTTTTCCCCCTGCAGTGCCTTTTCTTTCATCCATTCTTTCTTTTTGCAATTTTTAATTATGAGAGTGTGTTTTAAGTACCTGGGAAGAAATAAAGATAAGGATAGAAAGGAAAAGAATTTGAGAGTCTCAGGAATTTCTCTATTGTCATTTTTTTTTAAAATGAGACTATAAAATCACAGATTTAGAACTAGAAAGGGCTGTCTGTCAACCTCGTAATTTTACAAATGAGGAAACCGAGGCACAGAAGGGTTAAATATTTTGCACAGCATCACATAGCTAATAAGTATCAGAGGCAGGATATGAACCCAAATTTGCTAGTTCAACTCTGACTCCAAATCCAGTATTTATTCATGACGCAACACTGCTTCATAGGATGCGATTTTTGTTTTTATTTTTGTGTTTTCTAGAACAAAGATCCATTGTTTGTTGCTGCTGCTCAGTCATCTCAGTTGTATCTGACTCTTCACGGCCCCATTTGGGGTTTTCTTGGCAAAGATGTTGAAATCGTTTGCTATTTCCTTCTCCAGGCTCATTTTACAGATGAGGAAACAGAGGCGAATATGGTTAAATGGCTTGCCCAGGGTCACACAGTTAGTATCTGAGGCTTCATATGAACTCAGGAAGATGAATCTTCCTGACTCCAGGCTTAGCATTCTATCAACTGTGCCACTTAGCTATCAAAGAAAGAAAGTCTAGAAGACTGGAATTATGGTAAAATACAAATACCATCATCACAATTATCAAAAACAAGTATTCCTTAAGTGCTAGGGAGGCAAAGAAAGGCAAAAACAAAGTCTTTGCCCTCAAGAACATCATATTCTAATGCAAAAGATAACATACAAACTACTATGTCTATATAAGCTACAATTTAAGTGGGAGGAAGTCACTGAGAAAAGACCACTAAGGGTGGGGATAGAGTTGGGGATAAAGAAAGATCTCTTGCAGAAAAGTAGGATCTGATGAAAGTCTTAAGTGAAACTCGGAGGAAGAAGTAAACAAGAAATGCATCCCATGAGCTGGAAGACAACCCAAGGAGTCAAGAAAGGTGCAGTGGTGTTAAGTGAGAACAGAAAGAAGGCCAATAGCTCTGGATCCAGAAGTACTCAGAGGGAAGTGAAATGTAAGAAGATGGAAATGAAGGAAGGAGTGCAAGGCATGGTGGCCTGGAGGTTTTGCTAATGGTGGGACTGAGAAGTGTCTGCACTCTCTGGAACCAATATGGTGAACTTCCAAAGAGTAAATAAAGGGCTACCATGTTATCTAAGGAGGGATAAATAGCCCATATCCAAAAAATGGATTGGGTTAAAGTTTTCTTGTCAATCAATTTTGAAATAAGTTCTTTGAGCAGCCCATGAATCTTTACCCTTGAGAAAGGGGGATAGGGAAGGGAAGAAGGAAAGACACAAACTTCACCTGGATCATATGTGCAAAGTTAGCAAACATTCCTAGACAATGACTTTGTAGTCATTAGGATGGTACAAGGTGGGACAGATCAGGAAACTTGATGCTTATTGGTAGAGTTCTCGTGGTTGTTCAGTTATTTCAGTCTGGTCCAACTCTTTGCATCCCCATTTGGGGTTTTCTTGGCAGTAGTTTGCATTTCAGTTTCAAATCCATTTTTACAGATGGGGAAGCTGAGGCAAACAGGGTTAAATGACTTGCCCAGAGTCACACAACTAGTAAGTGTCCAAGGCCAGATTTCAATTCAGGAAGATGAGTCTCAGCCTGGCACTGAAGCTCCTTCAATTTGTTTATAAGCCATTCTTAATGTCTCTCAGTTTCTGTAAATATCCCAGAAACATCAATCTGTTTTAAGGGCAGAGACCCACAGATCTGGGCTCTCAGTCAGCGTTTGCATCTTATAGGATGGCCATTCCACCACTTGATCTATGATTCTTTGAGCTCTTGTGTTCCTTCTCAGGTCCTCACCCATGATCTCTCTAGATCAGGAAAACTGAATTCTGATCCTGGCTCTTGTTGCTGACTGATTTTTTGGCTGCAGGGCTATCACTTCAGTTTCCTCATCTATAAACATAGGAAAGTGAATTAGATCATCCCTAAGCATCCTTCCAGTTCTAGCATATAGGAACTGCTTCACAAATGTTTGTTGACTCCTTATTCTAACGTTCTACAATTCTGTGAACTATGGGGATATCCCTGCAAATGACCTCTTTAAAAAAAAGTGAACTCATACTTTCATTAACACAGGGAATTCCCAGTGATAAAAGTCCCTCTGCCTGTGCAGGTTAGCACCTACAACCTATGGTCTTAGAGATTTCTTGTGGCTTTGAGAAACCAAGTAACCTACTCAGGGCTAGAGATCTAGTAGCATGGGTCATACAGCAGGATTTGAACACACAGGTCTTCCCAACTCCAAGATCAACCTTCTATCCACTCACCCCTACTCCTTCTTCACAATAATTTTCTAAAAAGCAGTCACAAGTTATTTTTCTGTCAGCAGCTAAAGAGGAAAAGGGCTCAGGTTGGCCTGTCTTAGAGAGAACTGAAAGGGGTAACTAGTAATATGGGAAAGAACATTAGATTTGGAATCAGAGCAATAAGGCCCCCAAAATCTGCCTCTGCTATGGACCAGCTGTGTAACCTTGGACTTTTTCCTAGATCTCAGTTATCTAACCTACAAAGACAAAGACCATACTAATAATCCCAAAGATCCCCAAAACCTATCATCCCTAAATCCAGTGACATGTTGGTGATTCATGGACTTTCAAGAAAATTAATTGAGATTTTGTGGTTCAGTTGTCTTTAATAAAATGGGCATGAAGACTACTCTTTCATATCTTTCTATTAAAAATACTGTGAAAATTTTTTTTAAACATTGGAATTCAGCCAAAAGAGAGATTTGGATGTTCCACTATTTGTTCTGGAAATGAGGAAATGAAATGAGCATCATGTTCTATACAACACTTTCTCCAATGAATATAAATGAACACAATTAAAGGAAATTTATGATTATCTACTAATTTTCTCTAGAGGCAAATAGGAAATCTTTAGACCAAAACTTAACCTAAAAACTTAAGTATGAAGCCATCACGTAGTGTGGTTAATTACATACTGAATAAAAGCTATTTCAGTTTATTTTAGCTGAACCAGTTACTTAGGATTTACCTATGTTATGATTTACATAGTAAAATCTTATAGGAAACTATGATTATTGCTTCCTTTTGGTTCCTCAAATGAAATTGAGGTCTTCTTTCCAAAGCCTTGAACTAATGTTACTTTGTGGAAATTACCTTCAGAACCCAACAAATACCCTCAACTTAACAGATTCAGGTATATTTAAAACTATAACTAGGGCAGGACAACTAGAGCTTTGTCCCAGCCTGGCAAAGTTGAGAAGATGATGAAAACGTACACAGCACAGAAGACAGCTTAGCAATTAGCAAGGATGAATAATTAAAATCGGAAGATATTAGATGGGATGTGGAATAAGATACTCCTCTAATTGTCACCTCTCTGAGGCAGTGTCCTTAGAAGTGGCCTCATTTCTGTGTTCCTATACTTCTGTATTACATACACACTCCCATTAAAATGCATAGTTTGTGTCTCATGACTGAAAAGTGATTTGTGGTACTTGTCCCAAGCATAAAGATTTGTAGTTATGATGCTCAGTATATTTTAACTTTCCAATTGTAGGATAGTACATTAACTTCAAAATTTGGGTAATTCACGGAAAACAATTTCATTAAAACCTCATTAACACACGTTCCACTTATTTTTGATCATTGGACATAGCAAGGGGTTAGTGTTATAGGTGGAGGTCTGGAGAGAAAAAGGAAAAGACAAGTGATTAGAAGAAGAAGTCATGTCACTAAGTAAACACTAAGACGAATGATCAGGGCAGCTAGGTGGTACAGTGGATAGAACCCCAGTGCAGGAGTCAGGAGGACCTGAGTTCAAATCTCACCTCAGACACTTGACACTCACTGTGCGACCTTGGGCAAGTCGCTTAAGCCCAGTTGCCTCATCCTGATGAATATCTGGGTCAATGGATTCAGATGGCTCTGGAGGAGATGTGAGGCTGATGACCTGCACAGCCCTCCTTCACTCAAAATAAAGTCAAGTGCAATTCATGTCATTATTTCTCTGATGGCATGGTCTTCTTCGGCAACGAAGGACAAACACACAAGAGGAATGATCTGTGAAGATTTCAGTTCAATCCCCTTTCTGATCAGGAGGGTATCCTTTACTTTGCATGGATCCAGAATTACTTTTTAATGCCTGTTATTAAATGACTGCTATGCCACTTACTAACTGCTTGACTTTTGGAAAAAAATCACTGTTTTCTCTGGGCTTTAGTCTCATAGAATTAAAAAAATAGAAACCAAACAAACCAGATTTTAAGAGTTTGAGGGAACTTCAATGGCTGTCTAATTCAACCTGTGCATGAAAGGAGATCCCACTGTGACATCCTACATAAGTAGTCATCTAACCTCTGCTGGAACATCTCCAAGAAGAAGGAAAACCATCACCTCTTAAGTCAGTACTTTTCAGCTCTGAAAACTCTAACCAGATCCAACTCTAATTGGATTTGCCAACTCTAATTGGAACTTTTCCCTGATATCAGGCTTAAATTCAATTCTTTGTAACTTCTACTCATTGTTCTATTTTCTGGGACCAAGTAGAAAAAAATCTAATCCTTCATCCGTGTGATATTCTTCCAAATATCTGAGCACAGCTATCATTCCCAGCCTTACCCCCAACCTTTTTTTCTCCAGATTAAACATGTCCAGTTACTTAAGCAAGACCTCCAAAAGACATGGTGTTCACAAACTTCACCAGACTGTCATTTTCCAGAAGCTTTCCCGCTTACCTTTCTTAAACCATGCCAGTTTTTTTGCTCAGAACTGAATATCATAGTACTCCAGACAAGAGCAGAGTACAATGGAACTCCAACCTCCCTATTTCTAGAAGCTATACCTCTTTTAATGCACCTCGAGGTCACATTATTTTTTTTTTCAATTTCTGTATGATACTGCAGAATTCTCTGCAAAAGGAAGAGGTAAGAATAAATGATTCATTCATCATAATTTGAAGTCTATGATCCTTTAAAAGCAAATTAATCATCACAACTATTGATGCAAATAAATGGGCTCTTAAATTTTGTGGGTGCAAAGAACCCAAGACAAAGTACATGCCAAAATAAGAAGGAAATGGTTAAACAAGTTGATACATAGATGTAATGAAATATTACCATACTCTAAGAAATGATGAATAGGAAGAATTCAGAAAAATCTGGTGAGACTAATTCAGTAGGGCTGTGCCAGGACCAGTTCACAGCAGTTCATGAGAGGTGATTGTTAAATTTTCAACATGAGCATTTAACCTTAGAAATCAACAAATACTACAAATAGGGGCTTGATTTATTTCTTTGTGGATTATCTAGATTTCAGAAAGTGATGGATCAAATCTTAATTATTCAAAATAAACTTAAAAGTGCAATTGTACACAGTGATGAAAAATGTTCTTGCCTCCACAGAGAGAATTGATGAATATAAGCAGAGATTTAAGCATATTTTCTTTCACTTGTCTTTTTTTCATGTTTTATATGACTTCATATGAATGATATCATATTTCTTGCCTTCTCAATGAGTGAGTAGATGGAAGGAGAGAGAGAATTAAGAACTTAAAATAATAAAATATGTGATAATACTAAAATATATAGGTTTTAAAAATTTCACTGTGAGGTTCATACTTGTTCCCCTCAAGGAAAGCTGATCTTTCAACATTTATCAGACTGTCTGACATTTTCTACCTGTAGATCCAGATCTGTGATTACATAAACCATCACAGCATCACTAGAATAGTAGATAGAGTACTGTACATGGAGTCAGGAAAAGCTGGGTTTCAATCCTAACTCTAACCTTAATTCATAGTGAAATAAGGGTAACTGTGGGAAAATATGTAAGATGGCTGTAATAGTGTAAATGGAGCAAGCAAAAAGCAAAAGCAAAAAAAAAAACCTCTATTTTGTGTAATTTCTTTATCACTTAGCTTGGCCTTGGAGATAAGACAATCTCCCTCCTTTGAAGAGGTCAGGGGCCATGACTGTGGCCCATTGCACATACAGGCACAACTTGCTTTAATTATCTTCCCAGATATTGCATTTATTAATTTTATTTTTTAATTTAATTTTTTTTTTCAGATTGAAGGGTTATGGCAACCCTGCCTCCAGCAAGTCTATTGGTGCCATTTTTCCTGCAGCATGCGTTCACATGGTAATTCTTGCAATATTGCAAACTTTTTCATTATTATATCTGTTATGCTGATTTGTGATCAGTGATCTTTGCTGTTCCTGTTACTTTTTTTGTAATTCCTAGTATCATAATCTGTGCCATGAACCATGCTCATATAAGACTGTAACTTAATCAATCAATGTGTGTTCTTACTGCTTCACTGACAGGCCACTCCATATCTCTCTCCCTCTTCTCAGGCCTCCCTACTCCCTGAGACACAACAATATTGAAATTAAGCCAATCAAATAATTCTACAATGGCCTCTAAGAGTCCAAGTTAAAGCAACAATGAATGCAGCAAACTTTATTGTTACCGTATTTTAAGATTGCCACAGCTATCCCAACCCTTAACAACCTTGAGCAGTCAGCAGCCATCAACAAAGAGGCAAGATCCTTCACCCGCAAAAAGATTAAGCCTTGCTGAAGGCTCAGATAATAGCATTTTTAAGCAATAAAGTATTTTTAATTAAGGTATGCACATTATTTTATTTTTTAAGACATAATGCTATTGCACACTTAATAGACTATAGTGAAAACACAACTTTTACATGCACTAGGAAACCAAAAAATTCATGTCTTGCTTTATTGCAATATTTTCTTTGTGGTAGTATGAAACTGAACCTTCAGTATCTCTGAGGTACGCTTGTAATCAATATGTTCTAGTTCATAAATATTTTTACACCGTCTTCCCTGATTGAATTTAAACTCCTTAAGGGAAGGGACTAATTTCTCAATACCTGGCATAGTACATGCAGCATTCTGTAGCAAGTGATCAATAAAAATGTTTGATTGTTTAGTGATACAAAGAGAAGTGAAGATTTCTGGTAATGGTGTTGGTATCGGTGTATCTGTGATTTCACCAATATAGGTCTTTCCTTCAACTTTACTTTTATTGCTTTCTTTTCCTATGCAATTCTTATCCATACTCCCCATAAACCTTGTACAAAGTCTATACCCAATGTATTGGAAAACTGCATTTTCTTTTAGTTCCTTGAAGTACAACCTTGAAGTTGTGTCTCATTGTGAACAGTACCTGACTGCCTCATCTCCTTTTCTAGTCATGCATGTTCCAATACCTTCCCCTCTCTCCCCACCACCCTCCTACTTGTCAACATCATTGACAGGAACTTCTTGAATTCTGCTTTTGGCAAGCATGCATTCTTCCATTGCTCTTTTGGTTACTTGACACTTCAGTTCTTTTGAGATCGTTGTGTTCCTTGATTCATGGCCATATAGCATCATACCAGGAAATATTGCTAGTAAATTATATTTTTAAAATGTGCTTCAAAAATAATAAAAACACATTCAGGACTTTTGACCTGAAATTAATGAATTGTTTCTATTGGACACTTACTAATACAATGTTGTCCCATTCACCTTGTACCTGTCTTCTCTTATATATCGCCACTAAAAAGAACAATCATCTGTCTATGGAAAACATACTTTTACCAATACACATTCCATACCTTCCAAGATGCAACCAGAAACAAAAACAAGGAATAGCAAGGAGGCCATGCTCTGTTAAATTTCATTTAGTCTCACTGCTTAATATTCAGTTGGCTTATTAGCCTTTTCCATTAGGTTTGCCCTAATTTCTTTTAGACTCTGGAAAGACAGGCTTCAACTTATTTTTGTGGCTGGCCTAATATTTAATAATCGAGAAACTTGGCCCTTACCCTAGATTGGATACTTACTGAATGATTCTCAATTCATAACCTTGAGCAAATAAATAATGTAATTCCTCAATCCATCAATCACTCTAGCTCTAAAATTTAGTAGATAGATTTTCCTACCTAACTTATAAGATAAATGAAATCATGCTTATGAAATGTTTTGCAATCTTTCAGAAGAAAAAAAAAAGGTGAAATCTAAGCAAATGTAAAATGCTATTACTCAAGCATTGCTCCACACACACACACTTCCCTATAGGATAAAGTTTAGAACTGACTTTATTTTGCACAATGTTTTTAATGAATTAGGACAATAAAATGTTGAAACTGATATAAAATGAAGCATATGTGGTAATGGGGCTAAAACTTTGTAATTAGAGTTTAAAGCAGCAGTCTGTCCAAGGATAATTGGCTCTAATGACTATGTTTCCATGTATACAAGCCACAATTTTATGAAATCCAAGTACAGCTTGGTTTGCAGTTTTATCCACCAAGCATATGCCATATAACTCTCTGCTCTGAAGTAGACTTGGCTTGTTCAGGTGACTGAATGGAGGGAATCCAGTATAAGATAATTAAGTTGGATTAAATAAGGTTTAACTTATTCAGCCTTGACATTCTAGGATTCTGTGACACAGTCAGTATCCTTCTTGGTAATTTCTACTCCATTTTTGATACATCACACTAATTTGTCATTGGCATGTTTTTAAAAAAGTATTTTCCTTTTAATATCCTTAGCTAAATAAACATGATTGGACCCCAAGCAAAGATTTCATGAAGAGGCTGCTTATGTTTTCTTTGTTAATGCAAAATAAAGTTCTTCAATTTATCTGATCCAAAATCTTTTAGGGATATCTATTATCTACAGGATTACACCCAGACTTCTTGTGGTATCCAAGATCCTCTATAATCCCACTCAACCATAACTTTCCAACTTTCTCACTACTGATCAAGACAAATCCTTACCAATATCATCTGATTCTCGTAACTAAAGCAAGCCAGATTCCTTCTAGTATCTGTGACTTTTCTTATATTAACTGCTATCTAAAATGTCCTGTCTCTCCTTGTCCCAAACTCAATCCACCTAATTACTGCATATTCGCTCACCAAGAATAACATTTTGTTCAAAATTTTTCATTAGGTCTAAGGCTGAAAGACTGGGGTCAGGATGGGGTTTTACAATGTATCTGTCCTAAATTCTACTTTCTCCAGTCTCTAATGGTGGAAACAAGTAGGTTACTAACCCCACGAAGGCTATTCACTTTTGAGTTTGGGGATGAAATTGAGAGGAAAAAAAAACATTTGGAAAATAGCATGATGTCTATGCCGGAATGACTTTAAATTTTTTTCCAAAAATTGGGAAAACAAAGCAAACGACTCTAATAGCTTTGTCAAAAAAAAGTCCAAATGGGATCATGGACAATTGGGCAGAAATAAAAGTACTGAATAGCAACAAGAGTTAAGGATGCAAATTATCCTTAATATTGCACCAGTGAAAAAGGTACAGATGTCTTTACAATAATTTAATTGATTTTTAATTGTTCAATTATTTTTTATACCCTTCATTTCTGAATACATTTCTTTCCCTTTCTTTTCTTCTACAGTGAGGCATTTTTTTTATAACAAACAATTTCTTTAAAAGGAAAGGAAAAAAGATCACTTTCACAAAACTAATGCAGCAACTGCATTTGTGTGTGCATATATGTATATATGTGTGTGTATGCACTCGTGCAATTACATTTATATATTTATTTACACTTATATAGTCATGCTGTATATGTTTTATGTGTTCTACTAAGTTCACTTTGCAGCAATTCATATAAATTTTGGGATGCTTTTCTTTATTCACTATAATCGTTTCTATAATTATATATAATTATTATAATCACTTTAAGCATAGTGACATTGGATTACATTCATGTACCACAATTTGTTTAGACTGTTGCTAAAATATTGAATGGATTCTTTGTTTATAACTCTTTGTTACTACAAAAATACTATTATGAATATTTTAAAATATATAGTACATTTCTGTCTTTGATATTCTTGGTATATGTATCTGGCAGGGGGAATCTCTGAGTGAAAGATATGGTCTACTATCTTAGCATAATTTCAGTCACTTACTTAGCATAAAAGCATAATTTCAAATTATATTCCAGAATGGCTAAACCAGTTCACACCATTAATGCAATGAGGTGCCTATCTTTCCACAGCTGCTCCAGCATGGATTGCTCTCATTTTTTGTCATCTTTGCCAATTTGCTGAATGTCAAGAAAAACCTTAGATTAGTTTTGATTCACATTTATATTCACATTTACATCAAAGATTTGAAATAATTTTACTTAATAGTTTGCAATTCAGTTTTTGTTTATATTCTTTAACCCTTTAAGCCTCAGGGAATGGCTTTTATTTGTATTAATTTCCTGTATATCCAAGGTCAAACACATACCGGGACAATTTTATTCTCCCAATCAACTTTGTTCTTTTGCCTAGTTACATTGACTGTGTTAACATTAAAGGTATTCAATTAAATATAATCAAAATTACTTCTTCTTTTTTATGTGATCACCTCTATCTTTGGTTAAGAATTCTCTCTCCAGTATTCCTAACAGTTAGCTTACCCCTCCCTCTCAATTTACCTTTCCTCACTAATTTTCAAAATTACCTCTTTTATGCTTATCTTGTGTTTGAGTAGTTCAGATTTTTAAAACAGCATAATCAGTTCATTAACCTTGTTTCTTTTTCTTAAATGAATAATCTCAGAGCTATGACTTTTTCTATAAAGACTGCATTAGTTGCATCCCAGAAACTTTATGTTATCTCATCATTGCCATTCTTTCACATTCTTTTACATTTTAAAAAATATATTCTGGGACCTACTCATTATTAAAGATGTCATTAGGAAGTATACATTTAGGGGTGTGTGATATGTGCCCTTGGTATTCATTACTCTTAACGTATTATTGTCTGTGTTTGGTATTTTTCCATTTTTCCATTTATTTATACTTTCATTGTGTCCTGGCACAAATTATTTTTGCAATGGTACCACATGGTGCTGAGATCTGTGACTCTTCCCTAATGTTTCTATCCAGAAGATAAGGGTTTGGGTTTTTTTGCAATGAATTACTCAAATGTTATTTAAATTTCTATATTTTCTTTGGATTTATCTTTTAGATTTGTCTAGCTCTGAAACATAAATTTCCTATTATTGTGTTATTCAGCTTGCATTTACCAATCCAACTGACTTTCATTTTTTCTGAATTTAGATATTATAGTGTGTGTGCTTACAATTATTGGTTTATTGTGTTTATTTTATTTTTTTTTACAAATTCTTCTTATAATACAATAAATTGTTGTATTTTGCTTTGTTATCCATTCTGTCACTGATTTAAATGGATTGTTCAATCAATTCACATATAAAGTTATGATTATTGGGTTCTTGTTTTTCTCTAGTTTTTGTACTGATTTTTAAATACCCTTCCAAACTCCAGTCAATACTTGTCCCTCAAATTAGTCTTCCTTATAATACTTGGGTGCCAGACTAGTCCTAAAGCTTCATTGGCCTAATTCCTGCTTGTCTGCCTTTTAAAAATTTATTATTTCTTCTTTTTTCTTTGGTTGTCCTTTCTCTAGTGTTCTCATTCCTTCTCTCTTCTCATTCAATTAGGTGAAGAGTTAAAAGTCTTTCCTCCCCATTTCAATCCAAACTAGCTTCAATGATTTTGTTCGAACCCTTTTCCAAGGAAATTTCTTTGGCTTCCCTTTTGTTATTTCTCTTCTCTTTGAGTGTATTAAAATTTTAAATATTTCTGACTCACAGCTTATACAGATGCTTTTACCTTCATTTAAGTATCAGATTTTAATTTTTTCCATTCAATTTCTGCTACTGCCTTTGTAACTCATTCTTAATGTTGTATTTTCTGTTGTGCTTCTTTCTCAGAAAAAAAATCAATTCACAAAGCAATGCAATATCAGATGGAGACAATATTGTGTCATAGGAGTCATCCTATGATCCTATCCTCATCATAATTAGCCTCCATCCCCTAAGACCATGGTATCAGAGCCCCAGTTTTATGTTTGCGCATCCCTCTGGATGCCTAAAGAAAAGTAAACATCCTATCTCCAGGATGGGTGAAGTTAATGGAGGCACAATGTTCTCTCCATGAAAAAGGCTTCTTATTCTCCAGATTAACCACCACAAGTCCCTGTCTCTTACCTTAGAACCTCACACATTCCCCAGGGGAATCTCAGTGGCATTCCTTTCCCAATTCTAGAACCAGATTTTTCCCCTAATCATTGTTCTCCCACTCCTAGCACATAACCTTTGCTTAGAGACAAGAGTATGTGAAAGGGGCATTTCACATGCTCACTTCAGGCTCCGACTTTTTCTCTCTCCATTTACAAAACTTTCTACTCTGATGCTCCCGCTCCCCAAATATGCTGATAAATTGACTTATGAGGGCCAAGAACTTTAGTGAAAAGTGCATGAGTTTAAGTCTTTTTACATTTTTTAAATCAACATTACCTTAAAACTTTATCCGTCTTTGTTCTTTTTCTCCATGTTTTGGAATACTCTCCATATTTTCTCCATCATTGTCTTTCTTTGAAGAGAATAATCTAATATCTGTGAAAGGATTGATGTCACTGTCTTTTCTTGATAATTATGCTATTTTAAATTTTTTATGCATCTATTGTTTGGGATGTTTGCAAGATGAATAATTTCCTGACTTCTGTCCCCCCTGCTACCTGAATGTTTTAATTGCCTCTCTTTTGGGACGTCTTTTTTTGTCACTTTATAGGTCTACCGGATATGATGTTTTGGGTTACAGTTTGCAGTTTTGTAGAATACTCCATTCTCTCTAGAAATGTGTTGTGTGTGTTGTGTGTATAGGGTTTCAAGGGATATTGAGAGGTTTAAGTGTCTTGCGCAGGGTAACACAGCTCTAAGAGGTTGACCTTAAAGCCGGATTTTCCTGAGTCCCACACTGTCCATGCTATGCTGTGATGCCATAATAAAGCCAGGTACCTAGGAAACACTTCCTAAATGGGTATCGATCAAATCAAAATAACAATTCATTTCTCTACCTCTGTTGTCGCTATTCAGTTATTTTCAGGCATGTCCTGTTCTTTGTGACACCATCTGAGGTTTTCTTGGCAAAGCTACTGGACCAGTTGGCATTTCCTTCTCCAGCTCATTTGACAGATGAGGAAACTGAGGCAAAGAGGGTTTGACTTGTCTAGGGGTCACACAGCTAGTAAATGTCTGACCAGATTTTCACTCAGGAGGATGATTCAGGCAGACACTTAATCGCTTTCCCAAAGTATTTTTCACAGAACAACTCAGCAAAGTGTAGAATGCAAATATATTATCTCTATTTTACAGATAATAGTATAGAGACTCAGAGAAGTCATGATTTTCCAAAGGTCATATAGTTAGGTAAATGGTAGAATAAACTATTTCAAATGCATGCAATATTATTCCCATGAAAATAAGGTCGTGGGCAGATCATGATCCACTCTCAGGCTTTCTTCTTGCTCGTGATTTAGAAAGAGGTTGAGCACGTATATTTAGGTCACAACCAGTGGGGCTATAAAATAATTGAATGCAAATCATCCAAAGCAAAGAAACATGCAGAAAAATAACTTTCTCCAAGAACTTTGATGGAAAGGAAATGCTCCCTAAATGTAATTCTAACCCTAACCCAAATGCATTATAGGTAGGTTCAAGAGCTTAAAGAATCTCTTTCCTAAGAGATAGAGAACATTATGAAGTGCAAAATGGATAATTTTAATTACATTAAATTGAAAAGTTTTGCACCAATAAACCCAATGAAACTAAGATTAGGAGGGAAGCAGAAAACTGGGAAAGAATTTTTGCCACTAGTGTCTGTGATAAAGGGTTTATTTCTAAAATATATAGAGAACTGAGTCAAATTTACAAGAATTCAAGTCATTCCCCAGTTGATACATGGTCAAAGGATATGAACAGGCAGTTTTCAGAGGAAGAAACTAAAGCTTTCTATAGTCATATGAAAAAAAGCTCTAAATCACTATTGATTAGAGAGATGCAAATCAAAACAACATCACACCTATCAGATTGGCAAACATGACAAAACAGGAAGATGATAAATGTTGAAGATGATGTGAGCTGGAACACTAATTCATTGCTGGTGGAGCTGTGAGCTGATCCAACCATTCTAGAGAGCAATTTGGAACTTTGCCCAAAGGGCTACAGAAATGTGCATACCCTTTGGCCCAGCAATATTGCTTCTAGGACTGTATTCCAAAGAGATCATAGAAATGGAAAAGGGTCTCACATGTTCAGAAATATTTATAGCAGCTCTCTTTGTGGTGGCCAAAAACTGAAAATCAAGGGGATGCTCATCAATTGGGGAATAGCTGAACAAGTTGTGGTATATGAAAATAATGGAATACTATTGTGCTATAAGAAATGATGAGCAGGAAGACTTCAAAGAGTCCTGGAAAGACTTATATGAACTGATGCTGCATGAAAGGAGCAGAACCAGGAGAACTTTGTGCACAGTAACAACCACAGTGTGTGAGAAATTTTACGGTAGACTTAGTCCTTCATAACAATGCAAGGATCTAAAAAATTCCCAATATACTCTTTAGGCAAAATACCTTCCATATCCAGAGGAAGAACCATGGAATTGGATCACAAAATGAAGCAGACCCTGTTCTTTTGTATTATGTTACGTTTTATTTTATGGTTTCTCCCATTCATTTTAATTCTTCTATGAAACATGCCTAAGGTGAAAATGTATTTAATAGGTATGTATGTGTAGAACCTATATAAGATTGCACACTGTCTCAAGGAGGGAGTGGGGAGGGATAGGGGAAGGAAAAGGAGAGAGGGAAAAAATCTAAGATATATGGAAGTGGTTGTAGAACACTGAAAATAAATAAAACAATTTTTTAAAAATTCCTTTTCTAAAGGCCGCTAAATGGTAGAGTTAGTTGCCAGAGCTGGAGTCACAAAGGCTCATCTTCCCAAGTTCAAATCTGGCCTCAAATACTTAGTAGCTTTGTGACCCTGGCCAAGTCACAACTATGTTTGTCTTCGTTTCCTCATCTTTAAAATGAACTGAAGAAGGAAATGTCAAACTATGACCCCAAATGGGGTCCCAAAAAGTGTCTGTATTTCCAAGTTTCTACTCATCTCTGATCTGTATTCAGAAAATATTTAAAGTTCTTTATTCCATTAAGGATCTACTTTCCCTTGTGAGATAAAGCTCAGTTTTGTAAATTATTCTTGATTGAAAGTCTCTGTCTTTCGCAATGCATTACTCCAAGGTCTATTCTCATTTAAAGTAGAAGCTATTACATCTTATTAGATCCTAATTAATTGCTTGGTTCATGAACTTTTTTTTTGTATGCTTGTAGTAATTTTCTGTGACTTGGTAGCTCTGAAATTTGGTTAAGACACTTTAGGGACTTTTCGTTTTGGGGTTTCTTTCAGGATGTTATGTTAGATTCTTTCGATCTTTACATTTGTTCTCTGGTTTTAATATACCTGGGCAGTTTTCATTTATTATTTCTTGAACTATAGCGCCAGAATTTCATTTTTGGGGGAGAGGAAAAAGGAAGGTACCATATCTGTTAGGAAGTCCAGTGATTCTTAAATTCTCTCTCCTTGACAACAAACTTAATGGATAAATGTTGTGTGTGTTCTGATTCCTCCACTAAGAGAACATTCCTTTCCTTTTCCCTCTCTTGGGATGTTCCTAGTTACTGAGACACAACAATATTGAAATCAGGTCAATTAATAAACCCACAGTGGCCTCTAAATGTTCAAGTGAAAGGTAGGGTCAATCAATGGTGCATACTTCTTTGTTTTCTTAATTTAAGAAATTGTCACAACCTTCAGCAATTGCCACCCTGATCAGTCATTAATGTCCACCAGCAAAAGGATCAGGACTCATTGAAGGCTTAGATAATGGTTAGCATTAAAATGTTTTTAAAATTAAGGTATGTACATTTTAGACATAATTTTATTGTACACTTAATAGACCACAGGTTAGTGTAAACATGACTTTTATATGCACTGAGAAACCAGAAAATGTGTGATTTACTTTATTGCAGTATTTGCTTTATTGTGATGGACTAGAAGTGAACCCAAAATAACTCTGAGGTATCCTTCCTCCCACCCACATCTTGTATGTGCATATATGTATACACACAAAAAATATCTCATTAAATGATTGATTTCTATATAGTCTATTCTAGTTTTGGGGTTATCTGTTACTTGGGTAAGGCTTAACACTTTCTCTTCTAAAGTATTTACTTTCTTTCCAATTCTTTTCCCCTAAAGTTTTCATTTTGATTTTTGCTTCATTACTCTGGGTTACATTGTGCTTGTGGAACATTCATTATTTCCTTTGAGATTCTCTTTGTAGTTATGGTGTTATTCTCTCTTTTGGGGGAGAGCTCTAAATATTCAGTAATTTGTCATACTAGTCTCCATTTCTATTAACCTCTCTAGCTTTGGGTTTCGTGTCAAAGCCAGACTCTACCCTTTTCTGTATTTTTGGTTGGAGTAACTATCCTTTCTTAGTCTCACCCTCATTCTTTGAGGTTTGGTGGTAGATGTTAAGGGATTTATATGGATTCTCAGAACATAGATATAAAGACCTTAGAGAACCCCTGGATGCCTGGACTCTCCTTTTCTCAGCACACTCCACATGGAATAACTCACTGTAGTTTTCTGAGGAAGATTGCTGTCCTGGGTTTCTAACAATCCTAGGGCTTTCCCAGGGAAATGTAGAAGGTATTATTGCTTCCCCCAAATTCAAAACCTTGTAAATCTACACAATCTCTGGTTCTACTGAGTAGCTGTCAGTTTGTTTGAGTTGACATGGGTGGTGGTCTTTTTTTATTGCTGGTGGCTAAATTTTTATACAGTTTTTGGTGGGGCAAATAAAATATTATAATTTCTCTTTGGATTTCTTCATGATTATTTGGACATGTGTGATCTTCAGGAGTTTGCTGGAGTAAGTATATAGAACTGGGTGATGTGACTCCATTCAAGTGGCCATATTTTCCTTGACCTCTTAAAAGGATTAGTTCATCTCACATAATATAGAAATTTGTCCATATAACACATTATTTATTGGTGGTGTTCCCTAATATGCTTTAAGAGACCTTCCATTACAAAAATCTTAAGATGGAATTAGTATAACAGGAAAGTCTCTGACACAAAAATAAAACTTTTATGGTAAACAAAATCGTAACATAAAGTCTTCTTTTAAAAAGCCAAGAGAAAACAAGCCATAAATGAACTTTGTAAGAAAAATATCCCAAGGAATAGATGGATTCACAATTGAATTCTAACAAACATTTAACAAGAACAATTAATTCCAATACTGTATAAACGATTTGGAAAAATAAGCAAAGTAGAAATCTTATCAAATTCCTTTTGAAACACAAATATCAAGCTGATACCTAAACCAGGAAGAGCAAGAAGAAAGAAAATAATAGACCAATTTCTGAAATAAATGTTGATGCAAAAATTGAAAAACAATACTGACAAGGAGATTTATAGCAATATATAACAAAAATTATACATTGTGCCTGGGTGGGATTGATGCCAGGAATGCAGGTTTTGTTCACTATCAGGAAAATTATCAGCAAAAGTGAACATATTAATAACAAAAGCAATAAAAATCATATGATTATCTCAATAGATGTAGAAAAAAGCTTTCAAACTAAAATCTGCATTCCTACTTAAAACACCAGAAGGCATAGGAATAAATGGAGCTTTCCTTAAAATTATAAGTAATATTCATCTAAAGCCATCAAAAAACATTTATCTGATAAGGGAATAAGCTAGAACACTTTCCCAAAAGTTCAGAAATGAAGCAAGGAAGCACTTAACACCACTACTATAAAATATTGTTCTAGAAAGGCTAATTATAGCAAAAAGGCAAGAAAAATAAACTAAAAGGAATTAGAGTAGGCAATGCAGCAGGTAGGTGGTGCAATGGATAGAGTGCCCGAGACTGGAGTAAGAAAGACTCATGTTCTTGAATTCAAATATGGCCTCAGACATTTACTAGTTTTGTGACCCTAAGTCATTTAACTGTGTTTGCCTCAGTTTTCTCATCTGTAAAATGAGCTAGAGAAGGAAATAGCAAACTACTCCAGTAACCTTTGCCAAGAAAACCCAAAAATGGGGTCACCAAATCAGACACAACTGATAATAACTGAATAACAAGAATAAGCAATAAGGGGGACAAAAAAAAACAAACTATCACTCTCTGTAGACCATAGAGAATCAACTAAAATTAGTTAAAACAATCAACTTTAATAAAGTTGCACAATATGCATTAAGCCCACATAAATCATTAGTACTTCTATATATTATACTAACAAAAAGTAGGAAAAGACAGAAAAAAGATTCCATTTAAAATACTTGTAAACAATATAAAATACTTCAGAGTCTACTGCCAAGAAAAATCCAGGGACCGTATGAACACAATTACACTTTTCACACAGATAAGATCAGAACTAAACAACTGGAGAAATATTAATTGCTCAAGGATGTGCCGAGTCAATATAGTAAAAATGACAATTCTCCCTAAATTAATTCACTTATTCAGTATCATATCAGTCAAATTACAAAAAAAGTTTTATAGATCTAGAAAATAGCATAATAAAATTCATCTGGGAAAAAAATAGGTCAAGAATATTAAGGGAATCAATAGGAAAATATGAAGGAATGGGGTTTTAACTGCCAGATCTCAAACTGTATTACCAAGTGGTAATCATCAAAGCAAACTGCAAAACAAAACAATCTAAGGAGCAGAATGGTGAATTGTTGGCATAGAGTAAGTACACAATGAACAGAAGGACATGACCATAGTAACCTAGTTTTTTATAAACCTCTAAATCCAAGATTTTGGGAAAAGAAATCACTGTTTCACAAAAATCCTTGGAAAACTGGAAAGCAGTTTGGCAGAAATGAGGTATATACCAACATCTTACATCACATACTGAGATAAGGTCAAAATGAATACATCATTTAGACATAAAGGGTGATAGTAAAAGCCAATTAGGGGAGAGAGGGAAAAATATCTGTCAAATTTATGGATAAGGGAAGAGTTTGTGATCTAAGGAGATATAAAATGAAGAATTTGGATTACAACAAATTAAAAAGCCTTTGTGTGCACAAAAAAATCAGTGCAGCCAAAATTAGAGGGCAGCAGGGAAATGGGGGAAAATTTTATGGCAAATTTCTTTGATGAAGGTCTCGTTTCTCAAGTATATAGAAAACTGAATCAAATTCGTAAGAATATGAGTCATGAAGATGGTGGAGTAGAAAGACAAACATACGCTAGCTCCAAACCCACAGCCTATAAAATACCTGTAAAGAAGAACTTCCAACAAATTCTGGAGCAGCAGAAGCCACAGAACAACAGAGTGGAGGAGATTTCTGTTCCAGAGAGACCAGAAAAACCGACACCAAAGGTCTATCATGCACCGGACCCAGAGCAAAGCCCAGCCCTGCTCTGGCTGTGCAGCCCCCAGAGGAGCAGATCTGAGCAGGCTTCAGGGACGGAATCTCCAGTAGCCGTGCAGTTCCCTCCACCCACAGGTGCAAAGGTCAGTGAGAGAGTCTGTTTGGCTAGCTGAGAGGGGAGTGGGGTGTCTCCATAACTCAGGTCCCCTCGGGAGGCAGCAGCAGACAGGGGCTCGGATTCATTGTTGAAGATCTCTGCATAAACCCCCTGAGGGAACTGAACCTTGTGAGGTGGCCCTGCCCCCACCTGAGCACCTGAACTTAATCTCACACTGAATAGGAAAGTGGGGGAGAAGGGGATAAGCACGGTCGGGGGGATGATGGAAGGGAGGGCAATGGGAGGAGGGAGCAATTTGAAATCAACACTCTTGGGGAGGGACAGGATCAAAAGAGAGAATAGAAGCAATGGGGGGCAGGATAGGATGGAGGGAAATAGTTAGTCTTACACAATGTGACTATAATCAAAGTCATTTGCAAAACTACACAGATAGGGCCTATATTGAATTTCCTGCCTTCCCAAAGGGAATGGGTGGGGAGGGAGGGATGGGGAGAATTTGGAACTCAAAGTTTTAGGAACAACTGTCGAGTATGGTTCTTGCTACTAGGAAATAAGAAATACAGGTAATGGAGAATAGAAAGTTATCTGACCCTACAGGACAAAAGAGAAGATGGGGACAAGGGAAGGGAGGGATGATAGAAGAGAGGGCAGATTGGTGATAGGGAAAATTAGAATGCTCGGTGTATTGGGGTGGGGGGGAGGGGACAAACGGGGAGAAAATTTGGAACCCAAAATTTTGTGAAAATGAATGTAAAAAGTTAAATAAATAAATCTTAAAAAAAAAACTAAACATGCTGAAAAAAACAAAATTCCCAATGAACTCTTGAGGCAAAACACCTTCCACATCCAGAGAAAGAACTATGTAATTGGATCACAGAATGAAGCAGAACATTTTCTTTTGTATTATGTTTTGCTTTGTTTTGTTTTATGATTTCTCACATTCATTTTAATTCTCCTATGCAACATGACTAAGGTGAAATTGTATTTAATAGAAATGTATGTGTAGAACCTATATAAGATTGTATCCTACCTGAAGGAGGGAGGGGGGAGTGAGGGAGAAAAGAGGGGGAGGGAGGGGAAAAAAAATCTAAGATATATGGAAGTGATTGTAAAGCACTGAAAACAAAGTAATTTAATAAAAAAATAAAATTTAAACAACAAAAAAGAATGAGTCATTCACCCCTTAATAAATGGTCAAGAGAGTTTTCAGAAGAAGAAATTAAAGCTATTTATAGTCATATGAAAAATGTCCTAAATAACTACTAATTAGAGAAATGCAAATCAAAACAACTCCGAGGTACCACTTCACACCTATCAGATTGGCTAAGATGATAGAAAATGAAAATGACAAATGTTGGAGGAGGTGTGGAAAAATTTGGACACTGATACCCTATTCACAGAGTTGTGAAGTGATTCAAACATTGTGGAGAGGATTTTGGAACTACGCCCAAAGGACTATAAAATGGTGTATGCCCTTTGATCCAGCAGTATCACCACTGGGTCTATATCTCAAAGACATAAAAGGAAAAAACATATGTACAAAAAGCTTTACAGCAGATCTTTTGGTTGTAGCAAAGAATTTGAAATTGAAGGGATACCAATCCATTGGGGAACGGCTGGACAAGCTGCAGTACATGATTATCATGAAATAGTATTATTCTATAAGAAATGGTGAACAGGATGCTTTCAGAAAAATCTTGGAAAGACTTACATGAACATATGCGAAGTAAAGCAAGCAGAACCAGGAGAACATCGTACACAGTAATAACAATATTGTATAGTGATCAACTGTGCATGACTTAGTTATTCATAGAAATGCAATGATCCAAAGCAATTTTGAAGGATTTAGGATGAAAAGCGATAACAAAATCAACCTCTAGAGAAAGAATCAGTGGCATATGAATGTAGATTGAAGCAAACTTTTAAAACTTTATTATTTTTGGTTTTTTGGTCTGTTTTTTTTTTTTTTGCAACATGGCTAATCTGGAAATGTTGTGGATAACTGCATATGGGCAATCTATATCAGATTACTCACCTTCTCAAGGAGGGGTAGAGAAGGAAAGGAGGGATGGAGACAATTTGGAACTCAAAATTAAAAAAGTGAACGTTAATTTTTATTTACATGAAACTGAAAAAATAAAAATGAAATGGAAAAAAAGTCAGGGGCACATCCCAAAGATCTTTTGGAATTAAAACAGTTATTGTAGCTGGAAACAAAAGTAGAAACATGCAATTCACAAAAAATGTCAAAACTTCCTATATACCACTGTGTCATATTATAGATTGGAACAATTGAATTAAAATTTAAAAAGCTAGGAGGTTACAAGCAACCTCTCAGTTACTAGTTGATAACTGAGATTTAACTCATTCTGTCACCCATTCAGTGTTCTCAGGACCATCAGCAAAATTCACCTTCACCATTATGGAAAACTTATTAGGAAGATGGAATCAAATTTTATCTCCTTTAGAGATTTCTACTGAGGGCCCATCCTTTTTCTAGAGACTCTAAATTATAATCAGGTAATAGTCAATATTTATTAAGGTACACTATGTATCAGGCACTGTGACATACTACACATGTAGTATGGATACTACAAGGGGTCTCTTGGAGATAGAACGTTTGAATAAACAGGATTATTATGATAAACATATTATTTTTAAATATTAGTTCCAGCATTTCACCATACCAGATGCTTAATGATGATAGGTAAGATGGAAAACGGCTAATTATGATGGCAGTAAACCTGATCCTGAGCACTTTCTGCTATAAAAAATGTCCTTTTTATAGATAATGTCTAAAGAGGGCCTATAGAGAAGAAGGCTGTGTTCTTTAAAGGCCTTGACAGTTAACTACTATAGCAGTTGACTTAACTGGAAATTCAATCTTGCATCCTGAACAGTTATATTGCCCTTTGAGGAAGAAGGTCACATAATCTGCCAATCAGAAGAAGGTAGAGAACCATGTAGGATCATATCATAATGATTGTTCAAAGGTAGATACTTGGATTGGTACAAAGAACATGGTTGAGTAGGATTGGCTGCATCATCCTTGATTAAGGAGGTCATATTGTTCCATGTTCACCAGAACATAGCATTGCCAGCTCCCTTAGATTAATAGATTCAATTCCCAATGTTGTCTGTTATTGAGAGAATCAACTTAGTTTAGCAATTCAGTGGAGTCTGATGCCTCTGTTGGGCATACACATGCCTCACAAACAGCTGTATGCAGTAGGAAATATCAAAAGAATCCCAAAATTAGCCTTTAATTAACCGATTCTGTTTTTCTCCAAGTCCTGAATCACTCAACCAAACCTAAAATCAATATCCAGGAATCAAAATAAATAAAAGTCTTGCCTGCTCTGTCTTTCAAGGCTCTCTTACATATTCTAAGCATGTAATTCACATGGGAAGATGTGAAGATCTCCATCCCTTAAAGTATTCCCAGTTACTAGAGGAAGAGCTGCTCGAGTCTAATGGTGAATAATTGCTTCAAAATGGGCAAAACTTCTGGAAACCAAGTGAAATACGGTTCAAGTGCTAGAGCCTCACAGGTAGAAGCCCATTTGACTAGCTGAAGAGGCAAAACATTGGGGCTAGGACTGGCAGTGTGAGCCTCTGGTAATGTCAAGATTTATTCATAAAGGGCATTAACACTTACGATGGTTGGACAAACACAATTTTGGATGTATCATAATCCATCTTGTCATAGGGTCCATATTATATTACTCAATTTATAATGGACAACTACAGATAAAGGGCAATAGTGTGACCTGGCATGATCCATTTGGCAGCAACCAGGGACCAAAAACATGATTCTCCAATATAGTATGATGATCACTCCAAAGAGCTGGATCCAGAAGCCTAAGGGTCATTTGGGCAGGCCACCTTTTGGTGCCTGCCAAAGTGTCCATTCATCTTATTCATTATGAATAGAGACTTAAAACAATGTAGATTCCTCAGGGTCTCATATGGGTAGGGGAAACACTGTTGGAGAGCTCCCTTTAGAGCTCTTTAGGGTTATACAATAAGGTTACAGGCTCTTATAGTCCCCACTCAGAAGGACAGGTTTACAAGTAACTCAGCAAACAGGGTCCCATCAAAACACCCATGTGGGGAGGAGAAATTCTCCATAATACCTCTGGGTTTCCCTTTTAGTCGATGGAGGGAAACAAGTTTCAATAGGTATAGAGAGTGTCAATTGCAGACCAGAACCAGTCATCTGGACTCTTTCTACCCAATCAATTCTTGAAAATTTTACTAACTGGCCTAAAGTCTGAATTTTGTTAGGTTAATCTCCCAGTCCTTCTCTCCCACATGAGTCACATTTTAATTTAGAACCTCTCTAATTGTGACCTTTTCTGGTCTAATAAAAACCATTAATATAATGGTGGATACAATCGCCTTTTGTATCCATCTAGTGGAGTCCCTTTCAGGTCTCCATCTACCAGTTGTGGCTATATGAAGGAGAATTCAAATACCTCTGAGGAAATATGATGAAAATATCTTGACTTCCTTCCAAAGTAAAAGGTAAAACTGTTTTTGACTCATTTCTTCCATGAGAATGGAGAAGAAGCCAGTGTTGAGATCAGTAACTCCATGCCACTCACCCAGCCAGAGCCTGGGCTGAACCACCACGTTGACAAAGTCAGGAACTGGTACAACAGTCAACAGGATGATTTCCTAATAAACTACTGTTGTTAATATGCCCATGTATTATTAGCTTTCTTTACTGGCCAGTGTTATGATAGTGAGGTATCTCTTGTCAATTGGATAGAAATGACCTCTAACCTACAGATGGCTGGAAACAAAAAAAGCAGAGTAGAGATAGGAGAGTTAAGAATCAAACAGAATTTTAATTCCCAGGTGAGGAAAATGATTTGCAAGCAAGAAGGGAAATTAGACATACATGATGTGACACTCTCACAGCCTTGTGGGGGAATCTATTTTAGTGTTGGCAATTCTCAGTACTTGTACCATTGGCTGTGCAGTGAGCTGTAGCACTGAAAATGCTTGTAACAGCAAGGGTGAGGCAGGTCTGATTCATAGCAGGGCTTCATGACTGCACTGCAGGTACTTCTCTGAGCTCAGGGAACACCTGATGCTGGTCAAAGTAATGTAATAATTATGTGAAACAATTTGGGGATTTTGCTGTGGTTGACCTCTTTCAGAGGATGACTGCAAAGGATTGTTATTATGCCAACCTCATAACACAGGTTGGTTGCTGAGCCTTAGCTCAGGGTGTCTCTTAGTATCATGACACTTCATAACATTCTACAATTTCCTTCATCTCCGTTACCAAAAAGGGAAATAGCTTTTGCTTACTAACTCAGGAATCAATATTGTTTAACAAGAACTACATAAGATGGCTTAGGAAATTCTGAGGGCTTAAATTTAACTATCCACAATAATAGGCATAGAAGGTACCATACACAAACACTGACCATTAAGTTCTGATTCCCAAGAACTCATACTGTACCCATAATATCCTCATCAGTCATAGTTGAGACCTATATGGGCATCTTCTATTCATTGACACTTGAGTAAGGATACTTATTTCCCTAGTGATTTACCCCTCCCTGAGGCCTCTGGTAAAACTACCCTTAGGAAGCTGTTGATGGTCTTCTGGTGTAATACTAATCTGGTTCCAAGTATATAACATCCATTCTCTCTCTACCTTCTGAACCACATTAATTGAATCATATGATCTCTAGCCACTTTGTGGTTCTCCAATCAAAATAGCCAGAGCCTTGGAGGAACCTTGGTCTTTGTCCTACTAAAAAAATCGCTCATTCCAACAGTATCTCACGCATCAATACACAGATTTAGGTGACTCTCAAAAACTAGATTGAGGGAAGAGGGGGAGGATTGATCAGACTGAGTATGGTTGTTGTCCTTTATCCTGGAACAGGACCAAAATGACTTCACTATGTTGGGGTCAAGGTACTGTGGCTGATCAGACCAATACAAACTTGGAAAACCCTACCACAGGTTGGGAATAAATAATCCATATTATTATTTGGAGTGAAGACATCTCTATATTTGTGCATCTCACATTTATTTTGAGCTACTGCAATTCTGCATTGCACAAGTACTGGGTATAGGCTTTTAGGAATTTCCAAAATTTTGGTGGAGCTAAAGAAAACTTACTGCCTTGGTGCTGGATGTCCTGGTATGATTTGATTCATAGGCAGACCACAAATTATTTTATCTAGTCAATGTTTTAAAAACTATACCCAAAGTTCCTTATGGGAGAAAATATCATGATTCCCTGCCCACCTAAAATGACATCAGTATCTCTCTTCCTTCCATCATCCCCAAAGTGCCTGTTTGAGTAGATGGTCCAGATTTTAAGAACAGCTGCTGAGGATGCCACCATTTCCCACTCAGATTGCACTAATTGATCTGCACAGGCTTATATAGTTGGCCAATAATGGCCTATATAGCTAAGAGTCCATCCTGAAAGGCAGGACCTAATTGTATATGACACAGGCTCATCATAAGAAATAGGCAATCATGGGGAAGAGATATAAATCCAGTCTACCAGATCCATCACTTTAAAAAAACTTCACCTTCCCTATTAACTGTCCTCTGTTATGGAAATGTTTATAACCACTTCAGCTATATGAGTCAAGTTTGTAGAACTCCCCTTTTATCTACCTAAAAAAGGGACAAAGGATAACATCCATATATAGGGCCCAATTGAGTCAACTGATTTTACAAAAGCAAGACCTCTGTAAGCTCTTCCAGATGATAAGATTCTTCAACTGTAATCATTTTCATTAGATCATCTAGTTTTATGTAAGCTTATTGTCTAAATTTCTTTTGCAATTATACAAACTCCTTAATGTTCAAAATTCAGCTGTATTATAACTCTACCATACTGGAAATTACTCACCCATAAGAAGTAATAGGAGAAGCCTGAGGTTTTAATTTTTTTGTCATCTGCTTTAATTCTTGCTCATAATTACCATTAATTTTTATTATCCTCTTGCACAGCCTTAATTTTTGCAGATCACAAGGCATTCTCTAGAGAAACCTCAAGATCAAAAATCATGCTTTCCACCTGTAGCCTATTATTCTTTGCCTTCATTAACAACAGACTCTTTCACCTGGATCATCAAGCCATTTGTTTGCGAGACATGCTTTTTTAAGATTAAAAACTCATTTGCCTCTTCCTCTCATTATTTAATATGTTAGGATAATTTACTTTAATCTCCCAACATTATTAATACAACCTTTCCAACTCAATTCAGAAGAGCCTGAGAAGAAATTTGTTTGCACCAATCCCATAGGGTCAATGGGCACTTTCTATTTATTCTAAAAAGAGGGCTTCACATATACTTTACCCTTAGAAATAAAATTTTGTTTTTAACCTTCCATTCATCCCCTCCCTTTCTTCCACAACACCCTTCCCCCACTTAAAATCATTTTACCCACAAGGCCATTGCAAAACAAACAAACTCTCTGCTTTCAAGTACCAAATATTGTAGAGCAAATCTAATTCAAGTTCAAAGGCTTAAAAACACAATGAACCCTAACAGAAGATTAAAAAACTGCAGTTAAAAAACACTTTACCGAATCAAAGATTAAAAGAATCAATGAAAAGGATATAAAGTTTGAAACCATACTCACTTTCCCTGGAAAAGGAACACAGTTAGAGAGAGCAGGAAAATTCCAACACTGACAACCCTGTCTGGCCTTTTATACTTTAAGCAGCAAGGCACCAAAATGGACTCCCAGCTCTCTTAAAGGCCCAGCCTTTCATAACCCATTAAAAAAAGGTTGCTTCAACCTCAGTGAGGGAAGGGAAAGGGGAGGGGTTGCCTTATTCATCCAAATGTGTGTAGGACACAAAGTACAACAGACAACACAAACTATGGAGAAATAGATTCATATAATGATGGTGATGATAGTTCATGTTTCTAAAGGTTATTAAGCCCTTTTATGGTGCTATTTCATTATTCTTAGTGTATAGGACATTTCTAGATACTAATTAAATTCACCTATGAGGTCTAGGAGTCCCTATGATTCCTCAAATTCTTTTTTTCAAATTTTAAATAGTCTGTAATACTGGAGAGCTTGGACTTTATTCAATGCACAAGAGTAAGCTTTTGAAGGTATGTGAGCAAGTAAATGACATGATGAAAGCAGTGTTTTAAGAAAATTAATCTGGAAGTAGTGCTCATGATGGACTGGATTAAGGGAGAAACTAGAGAAAAAGAGATGACATTGGAGGCTTTGGCAACAATTACTATGGGAGAGGGTTAGAATCTGAATTGAGCTAGTGGCAGTGGGAATAGAAAGAAAGGGAAGAATGTAGAAAACCTTAAGGAAGATTAGGATTTGATGACTGGTTAAATATTGGGGGGCGGCAAAGATAAATTTTTGAGAATGAGTTACTGGAAGAATCATGCTGTGATTGACAGAAATCAAAACCTTAGGGGAGAAAGTTGGTTTGTGAAATGTGCTGCAAAAAGGGAATCAAGGGACTGAAAAGTTTAGCAATGAAAATAAGGTGGGAAATAAGGTAGTAGCTAGAGAATGCTACATAGTTTAGCATCCTTTTCAGTATGGGAGAATTTTGGGCATGTTTAAAGGTAGAATTGTTGGAGTGGGACGGTCAGAGTCGAGAAATATTTGTTACGTATCTTCTATGTACCAAGTACTGTGCTGAGTGCTGGCTACACAAAGAAAGCCCTCAAAAACCCACAGAAATTGGGGAAGACAGTACATGAAAAGAAATAGAAAATGGGGAAGGGGAAGAGGGTACATGGTGAGGAGTCAGGATAAAGTTCTGTAGCTAGGGTGAAAAATAATCTGAAGAGACAAGAGTAGATTTCATCTTGCTAGATGATGAATTTCTGGAGATTATAAAGTCCAGCAAAGCATCAGGATGGGGAATAAAGATTGAAGGTGTTAAAGAGAGTACAGATAATTAAAGGAGCAATATGCTGGAGGAGGCAGGGGATGAAAGGGTTAGCATCTTAAACTTAAAAGGAAAGATTGAAAGAATGGTCACAGGTAGAGAATATTTGTATAGAAAAGTGGATAGTTGCAGGAACTTTCACAAATTTAAATCAATTTCAATAAAGGATCAAGTGAGATTATGTACCAATAATAAAGGCAAAATAAATATAATAGGAGACTTCAGGAGAATGGAAATGTTTTGGAATTGTCACTGTTCATTCCTGTCTTACCACTATGCCTCAGCTGCTACTTCACCCTGAAAGTTCCGCCATTTTTGAGGAAGGGCTCAGGTCAGCCATCCTTTATTGCTTTCTCACCTCTGCTTCTGACTTTCCCAACTTTGCTGATATAACCCCATTTGTGTCCTTTTGTCCTTTATTCTGTGTTGCTCATCCCTTTAGAATGTAAGCTCCTTGAGAACAGGAACTGTCTCTTTTTATTTTTATTTTTTGCTTATGTTTGCATTCTGAGAACTTAGCATGGTTCCTGGCACATCACAAATTCAAAAACTTGTGGACTTGATTGTGAGAAGTATTAGGAAATCAACCAGAAATAAATAAGAGGATTGCCCTTTAGTATCAAGAGTACAGTTGAGGATGAGGATGAATTTATCGTGGGTCCAATGAACTTTATTCCACTAACTCTCTATAGCAGTGCTCTGAAGACTGAGACAAAGAGAGGGGAGGTTTGGAGAGACAAAAGCTTGAGGGTTGACATAGGAGACCTAAGGAAGGAATCAATAGAAACCAGGGTGTTAAGTAAGGAGTCCAAAATGGACACTGTCACAACCAATTATAGGAAGATATTAAACTGAGTAAAGTGAGCTTTTCTTAAAAATAAAAATTGCAATAAAACAACAGAATAGATTCAAAAAAGGTGTGAGAGATGAAAGGAAAACGAAGTTTTAGAATGGAAGCAGTAAGTTGAAAAGCTATGTAAGACTACCTATATCCAAACATCTGATAATATATAGAAATGCTTTGGTGGGTAGATTATGCAGATACGTGATTTCATCAGTGTTGAAAAACTCCTAGAGTGGTAACTCTTTCCACCAATGTAAATCACAAATAAGCTAAAATAAGTCCTAAGGAATCACTTAAGATACACACAGGTTAAGCAACTTGCTCAGAGTCTCAACAGTTAATAGCTTTCAGGTTTTGAACTCAGGTCATTAGGATTCTCTATTACATCAGGCTACTTTTATGGATAGATATAAAACCAGAAATTATGAAGAATCCCAAGTTCATCATAAATGGCAAGACCAATTTCTAACATTATGCTTAATTGATATCTAATTTTTAGAACAGCAAGAAGGCCAATGTTGTTGGTTCTCAGAGTGCTTTAAGCAAAATATATAATTAAACTGGTAAAGTAGGAAGAGCCAGGTTATAAAGGGATTTAAAATCCCAGCAGAATTTTATATTTGATTTTGGAGAAAAAGAGAACATTGGAGTTTATTAAATGTAGGGGGGAGAGGGAGTAATATGATGAGAACTTTACCTTATTAATGAAAATTTGACAACTGAATAAAGGATGAATTGGAGTGGGGAAAAGTTTGAGGCAAGAAGACCTAGCAGCAGGTTTCTGCCATAGTCCAGGGGTGAAGTGCTAAAAGTCTGCAGCAGGGTGGTGCCCCCTTTCTCAGAGGAGAAAGGAAACATATAGCAGAGATGTTACAAAGGATTAAATGACAGATTGGATAGGGGTGTGGGACGAAAGAATGAGGGACGAAAGAATGAGGAATCAAGAATAAATTGTGAGCTAAGGTGTCTTGGAGGTTGGTGATGCTCTCAACGGTAATGGTTAGGAAGTAACGGGGAGAGAGGAAGGTTTTGTGGAAAAGATAACTGGAGAAATGTTCTTAGCTAGCCAACGCAGTTGATACTCAAGAAAATAGCACACCTGGTCTCTTTTGATGAATTTAAGTAATCTCACCAAATGAACCATATCCTTGGGGACCCAACGAATTGGCTGATGTGATTACTCAGTCATTGTCAAAGATATCTACAAGGCTGTAGAGAATCGGTGATATATCAGAGGACTGGAGACAGATACATGTCCCAAGTTTTGGAATAACCTTAGGATGACAAAGTTGAGTTTGATTCTTGGAAAGATTCTTTTTTTCTCCAATTGCATGTTAAAATAATTTTAACTTTCATTTTTTAGAAATTTTTGAGTTCCAATTCCTCTCCCTTCCATCCTCCCTCCCTGAGATTATGTTACACAACCATGTGTAACATATTCCCATATTAGTCATATTGTGAAGGAAAACACTAATCTTGGGAAAATTCTAAAACAGTTAATTAAAGAGTTAGTAAATATTGAGAAAAGGAAGTTGTGATTACAAAGATCCAGAACGACTTCATTATTAACAGGTAAGGACAGATTAATCCTCTTTCTTTACTTTTTGGACAAGGGAGTATTGTGGATATAGTTTGCCTACTTTTAGAACAGATGAAGAGATACAAATTAAATGATGATACAGTTAAATATATTTGAAATTGCCAAATAAATGAACTCAAAAACATCTTTAATGGCTCATGTCACCTAGGAGGAGTTCTCTAGTACAGTGGCCTAGAGATTTGTGCTTAGCCCTGTGCAACTTCACACCTTTACCAGTGACTTGGATAAAGGTATTGATGGCATGCTCATCAAATTTGTAAATGACACAAAGCCAAAAGGCAAGGGTAAATGGTACACCACTCAGTATCCACAAAGATCTTCATAAACCTTAGAGCAATATGCTCAATTGAAAAGGGTGGTGTTAAATGGGGATACATGTAAGGTCTTACACCTGGGTTAAAAAAAAATCAATTTCACAAATTTAAGATGGAGGAAGCATGATTAGGGAATAGCTTTTACTCTGGGGTAAAAATCTGGGGTTTTTAATCATTTAGAAGAAGTAGCTAGCCTTGGATGAATTCTGTTTGTCTGTAAATGACCAAATCAAGAATGATGAGTGGAAATTACGAGGAGGAAAAAATATAGGCTTGTTGTAAAAAGAAAATTTCCTAATAATCAGAGCTCTCCAAAATAGGAGGTAGTGTGTTACTTTCACTGGGTCTCTTCAGGTAAAGATTGGACAAGTATTTGTTGGGCATGTTTAAGAGGGACTCTGTATAAATAGGTTGGATTAGATGGCTGTTAAAGTTCTAGACAACTCTTAATATTTTCTGATTATGTGGAAAGGTAGCTTCAATTTAGATCATGTAGGTCTGAATGCCATACTAAGGAGGTTGAATTTTGTCCTAAAACCAGTGAAGAGCTGCTGCAGAATCTAAGCAGGGTAGAGGCATTTTCAGAAATAACTTTGGAAATATAGCCAGCATCAGTTGTGTAGGAAACATTGTCTAGAGGCAGAGAGACCCTCTATGAGGATATTATAATGTCCAATCAAAGATAAGAAGGGCCTGAGCTAGGTGATAAGCACTGAAAATGGAAAAGAGAAATCCCAGAGACATTTTTGGAAAAAAAAATGAACAAAAATCAGTTAATAGAAAAGAATTGGAGATGGATAAAGAAATTTGGAATCTAGGGACTAGATATAATATTGATACCATATTAGAAATAGAAAATCAGAAGAAAGAGCAAGTTTGAGAGGAAAAATAAAGCATTAAGTTGAGTTTGAGTTTCTAGCATGAGCAATTTCCACTAGGTACATGGAAATGCAAGATGGCAGGTGAAGAGAAAGTATGGGGGTAAAGCTGTGTAGCATTATCCATCCATAATATATATAATATTATATATAATATATAACCATAAAAGCTGTACAATTAGATGAGATTGCCAAAGAAGAAAGCAAAAGATCATTAGAGAAGTGGACCATAGTCTGAGTCCTGGGGGAATGCCTAATTTTGGGAGCTAGAAGGAGAAAAAGGAAGTAGCAAAGTAGATCAAGAAGTTATGGAGGGAGGAGAATGAGGTATTATTGTAGAAACAGAAAGGAGAATTTCAAGGGGCAGGAATAAACTGTCAAATGTTGTAAAGTGGTCAAGGAGGATGAGAAATCAAAGTAGATTAGACAATTCTGAGTCTTTGAAGCAGCTTAGTGCAATGGAGAAAGAACTGAGTCTGAAATTTGGGTTTGAAATTCTGCCAGTTATGTTACTGCCTCAGGCAATTTACTTCAACTGTCTGAGTACACTGGATACCATGCTGGGCTAGGAGTTAGGAAAATCTGTGCTCAAATGTGGCCTTAGAAACTCACCAGCTATATGACCTTGGACAGTCACTTCATCTGTTTGCATCAGTTTCCCTAACTGTAAAATGGGGATCATATTATCACCTATCTTACAGGACTATTATGGGAATCAAATGAGATGAATATTTATAAAAAAATGCTTAGCATAGTGCCTGGCACATAGTAGGTGCTATGTAAATGCATATGTCCTTCCCTTCCTCTGATATGAGGGGTTTGGACTAGATGGCCTCTGAAATCCTTTCTAGCTCCAGAAAAACATATTTTTTAGCAAAAAGGTGAAGTTGGAAAGCATATTCCTAGATTTAAGAAGTGAATGTATCATGAGAAAGGAAGAGAAAGCATCAATAGTCTACTCTTTAGAGGTATACCATTGGCAGTGAAAAAAAAAAGAGAGTAGAGGAAAAATTTCTTTTAGCTAGAAGAGATATACCTTTTTGTAGGTCAAAGGGAAGAAGTCAGCAGTGAGGGAGAGGTTAAAGAGACAAGAGACACAACAAATGTCCTGGCAAAGGGAGAAAGGCATCCTGGACACAGATGGATAGATTACCCTCAGGAGAAGGGCGAGTGTGTGTTTACTTTTCTGAGGCAGGAGGAGAAGGAAAAGACAATGGATGAGCGTATTCAAATAACGAAACGAGTCTGTGTTATCACAGATTTACGAGTCTCCTCCAATGATGCAGACTGGAATCCATCCATGCCTACCCATCCTGTGCATCTCTTATCCAAGTGTTTCCCATAGGTTTTGCCATAGAGGATAAGCCCCATGTACTGGAGGCCTTCTTCAGGTTTTCCTTACATTGTAAGGTGGCCCTGGAGCATTCATACTACGCAATAGTCATCCTTCACCAATGACACCCGTTATTTCTTCCTATTACATCTTTGATGACATCTTTTGATCCTGCCCATTTTTTCCAGAGTTCAATATTGGTAATATATTTCAGCCTGCCCACATCCACCATGTACTTCTATATTGAGCTCTGTATGGTACTTTTTAAATTCTTCTATTGTCATTTCCTGCCTCATTATCCGTGGGTCTTTGCTTTAAAGGGAATTTTGAGCTCATTAAAGAAACTTTACAGTGAACCAAATGAAATGCCATGCATACCAATCCCTCAATGCATCTAAGACCTTAAGGTACTATTTATTATTTTTATTCTTAAAAGTTTCCAGAGATGTTACAATTTCCTTCACAAATACATTGAATTGATGTCTCCTCTAGCAAAAACCTATAACTTATACCAAACCTAATAATGATCTATAAATAAAAGGAGAAACAATAGCGACTTTTTCCACCCCAGAACTACACAGGAAATCAGCCAGCAGGCCAGGAGCAATAGGAAAGTGGCCTGCCAAAAAAATAAAGGCTTTAGTCAGCAAACAAATCCACACCCTCCCAACAAGACCAAAGGAAGGCCAGAGACATATATAGCCTTCAAGGGCTCTCTGTGGGAGCTCCTCCTCCTTCCTTGTAAACCCACAGTGGAGGAGGTTTAGGGAGTATCCTAATCCAGTGTGGGGGTATGGCAGCCTAGATAGTAGGGCTCTGAGTACCCTAACACCCTGTGCTAATATAGCATCTAGATCTCTGAAGATTCAGTGCGCTGAATTTTGAAGACCTAGGGCCAGGTGTTAACACCATGAGTTAAAAATCTAAGTCCATTTAATCAGTCAATCCAAATAGGGCTCTCTACTCCACCTAAATGGCACAAAGTCCTAATTTAGGAAATAATCTGGAGATATGAGTATGATTAGTATGAAACTTATTGGAAATTTAGGGATCCACAAAAAAGAAAAGAGTAAGTCTATAACAACTAAAAGTAGAGACTCAAAGGAAAAATTAGATTTGTCAAAAGAACTAAATATAGTAAGAAGAAATTAATAGATAAAAAATGAAATAAAAGTTGTGCATAAAGAATTAGAAAAAAAACAGCTTAGAAGAGAATGTGGCAAACATTATTCAAGTAAGATACTGACCCAAAACTAGATAGATCAAACAGAAATAGAGAAGAAAATAAAAACTCACCTAGAAAACATAGCAAGGAGATGCAATTTAGGAATCACTGGACTCTATGATATCATTTTTTAAAAGCCTGGAAATTATATTTCAAGAAATCATAAATGGAAACAGCCCTGACCTAGCTGAACCAGATGGAAAGAATTCATTGATCACCTCCTGGTGGAAACTTTAAAAGGAAAAATCCCAGAATTGCCATAGCCAAGATCCAGGGTCCTAAAAACAAATACTACCAGTCCCCAAAAAGAAGCAGTTAAAGAACAATGAAACAGATCAGATCCTGAAAGATCTGGCAGCATCTGTTAATAGCGAGAAGAGTTCTTGGAA
>JAJHZJ010000165.1:1112071-1134571 GCA_023548195.1 Bettongia penicillata ogilbyi | reverse complement strand
GATATGGGAGAACTTCTCCCATGTCTATCCTCCAGCTTTTCTGACCAGAGGAAAGCAGGGGACCCAGAGCTAGGGGTTACTGAGAGAAAGGGAAGAGAATAAGCATTTATATAACATCTACTATGTGCCTGGCACTGTGCTAAGAACTCTATAAATATTATAAAATTATATAAAATATATAAAATTATAAAAATTTTATAAATATAAAATATATATAAAATAAATAAAACATAATAAATAAATAAATGAAATAAATAAATATAAAAATAAGATATTTTATATATAAAAATATAAAATTATATAAAAATTATAAATATTATCTCATTTGACCTTCACAATAACCCTGAGAGAGGGTTCCTATTAATTATTTACCTTTTGTAGTTGAGGAGAGCTGATACAGTTTAAATGACTTGCCCAGGGTCACACAGGGGCAAGATAAGGAGCAAAAATGACTATAGGAGCCAAGTGCAATATTTGAGGATGCATTTGAACTCGAGTTCCTGACTCAAAACAAAGCAGTTTATTCAGTGTACCACCTAACTACCTCTGAGAGGTATTAGTTTCAGAGTACATGTAATCTTGCAGGAAAATGAGTTTCAAGAGACAATGATGAAATCCAAGAAAGTAGCCAAGTAGGAAAATCTCTTCAAATCAAGGATCTGGGAAGAATTTAGCAATGTCCTATGACTGTCTTCTCCAGTAAGAGACAGAAAGGGGCTCCAAAAACAAGGGATGCTGAAGAGGTGTGTTTCAGAGTTGATGTGATCTTATAGGAAGGTGAATTCTACAATGATAATTCCACAGTCATGATGATAAAGTATTACAAACACAAACAAAATGAGATTTTTTGTTGTCTTCTTTCTGGAGTTCAGTTTCCCAGGCTCATTAGAAAAGGATCAATCTCCTTTGAACCCTGATGATTCACAGTTGCACCGAGTCATGTAGGTTTCTTCCTACTGACTCTAAGTCAATCAGGGGCCTAGTCTTTGTTATATAGAATGAGAGGTTGGTATTTTGCTTTGGGGGTTTGATTACGAGAAAGACCTTTTGATTCCCTGGACCAGACTCTGAGTAGTCATCTGTTAAGAGAACCCTGCCTACTCAGAGTTTTGTGTTCTCCTGGTAGTATATGTAGGTGATTGTATTACTTTGTTCAGATAGTAGGAACCTTATCTGTTGATCTTTGCTGTAATTTCTCTGCTTGTATTTTCTGTTTGTATTTTCTCCACATTCAGGGTGCTGGCCTTTTCCCTGAACTAGTGAATGTAATTAAAGTAAGACTACTGACCCCCTTAAAAGTTCTTTCCTTTAGCAAGGCAGATGAAAGAACTTGTGCTATCAGGTCATCCTGGGTGTGCTAGGGTGCTTTGCTAATACAAGTATGCTTTTCACCTACTGATGGAGAGATCGTGGTCCAATAGGCACAAAGAGATATACATGTTTGGATATTTCCATATTAATATATTACAAGGATTTTAGATTTTTCCCATGGGGTGGGGAAGAGTATAAGAGAGCAAAAATAAATGTTTGATAATTTAAAAAACTGAAAAACAGTTTTTTCATAAGGTACCTTGGAGGCATTATCTAGTTCAGCCCTCCCATTTTACAAATGTAGAAAATGAGACCCCCACAGAATTACGTGATTTGACTGCCCAACATTGCACAGCTAGCGTCCAGAGACAAGATCAAGGATTTAGAGCTAGCAAGGACCTTAGAAGCCATCTTGTCCAGACTTTCATTTTACATAGGAGGAAATAAGCCCAAAGAGATCAAGTGTCTTGCCCAAGATTACACAGGTAGGAGTGCTGATATTCAAGCTAGGACTTTTGACTAGAGACTTAACATCCTTCTAACTGAACCTGGCTATCATCTATCCTATCTCTCAGAAATGGAATGAGAATCCACCAAGCATGCATTTAACACCCACCATGGGCAGCTAGGTGGCACTGTGGACAGAGCACTGGGCATAGAGTTAGGAATATCCGAGTTCAAATCTAGCCCCTGACACTTAGTAGCTTTGTGACCCTGGGCAAGTTACTTAACCCTGTTTGCCTCAGTTTTCTTATCTGTAAAATGAGCTGGGGAAGGAAATGGCAAAACACTCCAGGGTCTTTGCCAATAAAACCCCAAAACTGGGATCACAAAGAATCAGACATGACTGGAAAATGACTGAACAAAAATGTGCAAGCAACTTCACATGGTGCTGAGAATAAAAAAAAAGAAACCTCTCCACTGCCATGAAGGAACTTACATTCTGCTAAGCATGGGGTGGGGCAGAGACCATATAAATAGATTAGCATATGCATCATTACTGAACCCAGGTTTCCTATTTCCCCATCCAGAAGAAGAAAAGTAATACAAGGAAGTCAGATTAAGCTACCTTCCTGGGGAGATATGATATACATATCAAAGATATATATCTTTTATAAGATAAGGAAGCCATACATTTAGGGAGTTCTTTGGACCACACTCTACTAGTGCAATGTCCTTCCCTTTTCTAGTCCAAGTACCACATTGTTTAAAATCATCATTTCCTTGGTGCTTTGAGACAACATGTCAATGACAAACTTCTTTCTCCCTTGAACCAATATAGCCTTCAATTTCCCTAGAATAGCAGTGTCTTTGGAAAGCAAACTGGCCGTGTGTTCTCGGCACCACCTGGTTGCAGTTACATCACTCAGCTCTAAATGCACTAGCTGTGTCAGGGTTGAACACTGTCATTCTGATGAAGTGGTGAGTGTGCTGGCCTGGTAGGAAGCCTTTTAATGGAATGACAAGATTTTTCTTATTTGTTACATCCCCGGGCCATTGTCAAATCATATAATGCCAGCCCAGGAAAGTAATTACAGAACTGTTGTGAGGCTGTTAGCAGCTGCTTTTCATTTTTTCCCCATTATGCCTGGGCTGTGGCAAAGAAAAATAGGGTTGACGAAGACCTATAACAGAAATACTACCCAATCCACTGGCCTATCACATGTGGCACGTTGAAACTTCCTTTAAGTCAAGAGGAAAGTCTTAGGTCCAAATAAGCTGCTTGATGTTGTAGTCTTGAGCATAATAAATGAACTGCAAACAATTGTTGTAGGTTAGGACATACAAGAGGACCTCTTTTTATAGTTTTAAAACAATTTGTTAAAAATCGTAACACGACAAATCCAGTTTCTGAAAAAAAATCTGCATCAAGCACTATTTAGCATCACCAATCTTTCTGGGTAATGCCATCAATTTTCAAGGCTTCCCATGCCATTTGGCTAAGAAGACCAGATGTTTTGCCTACAATGAACATATTTAATTCCCCAAATGCAAGGCTCTCTTTTACATCTAGAAGTAGCATAGTATAGTGGAGAGGGACACTGGACTGGGAGTCAAGAAGAGGTAGGTATGATTTCTGCTTCACATCTCACCTTTGTGACCCTGGGGGAAGCCACTTAACCAGTCTCTGACTTAATTTCTTCATCTTTAAAATGAGGAGTGAACTTGATGGCCTCCAAAGCTTCTTATACTTCTGTCTGTCTCTCTCTGTATCTCTTTCTTTTGCTTGCTCTCCCACTCTCTTGCTCTCTCTCGCTCTCTCTGATCCTAAACTGAAAAAGAATATAAAGAGGAATCCAAGCATATCAAATCTTCTTTACTTCCAATGTCTTATTTTTATTGGACTCACCATCATATCTGTTACTCTCTATATAATACAGAGTCTATTTTGTGTCTATAGGGTGTTCCCTCCTCTTTTGGTGTAGACCTTTGACTGTAGCAGTGAGGTACACTCCTGGAATGGAATTTCCCTCCACTAATGCAGATCAGCATCTTACATCTAACATATCCTGAGAGTTTCCTGGGACACTGAAAGGAGATGAGACTTTCCTATGATCCTGTAACATAGCATGCATTAGAAACAGGACATGAATCCAGGTCTTCCTGCCTGTAAGGTCAGCTCTCTATCTACTCAGTCATACTATTTTTTTAAGCACTTTTAGTTATTCCTAAAGAGTTCATTGAGTGGAGAATGGAATTACTTTTGACAGACTCCTGACTTGAAATCAAAGTAAAATTGTTTTTATGTGATGACCATTTAAAGTACAATAGAACTCCTTAAAATGCTTAACACAACTGAAGAAATGTAATCAGACTGATGTGCAAAGAAGCAGACTTGTAGGATAAACCTTAATGTGATTTATTCTTATTCTTTGAGTGAAATTGTTTAATGTCTTGGTTTGCCAGCAAGTAATCAACTTCCCAAACATCTCTTTCTGTTTCTGAAAGTCACTTTTTCTCTATCCTCTTCTTCTCTATTGAGAACAGCAAATAGCATATTTTAGTCTTCTAGAAGCTTCCGAATAAACAGCTACTACATACACTGTATCCTAAATACCCCATCCCTTTCCCCCTCCCTCCGACACATGAGTAGACAAAATTCTTTCCCATTAGAAAGGCCATTTTCAGGTGATAAAAGAGGTCAGAATCTTGGGGTCCAGAGTCAAGCCAAATGACAATAATTGCAATTCATCATAAAGACAAGAATGAAGCTTGAAACCTGTCGGTACATATCACCATGAAGAAATAAATTATGGCTTGTCAGGAATGACAGATTTCAGCAAGGTGCTTCCTTTTCACTCTGAGTAAGACCCTCTTTTTTTTCCCACCCAGCAATTAACTTTATTCCCATTAATATTCAGCAGTGTTGACAAGGCTGACATAGTAAAACTGGGTTTTATAAAAGTAAAGACAGATTGATGTAGACTCATTATTTTGTCTAATAATTTCATCACTGTGTGTTGGATCTTAATAAATGAAGAACAAAGCTGTTGACTCCAACCTTGACTTGTTGTGCCAGGTAAAGGACGCAAGTTTTTCAATGTATATTTCCTTTTTTTTGCGATACACAAATTTATTTTCTGAAATAAACAGTAATTTTGCATAAAAGGTTGCAGAGGTGCCACGGTAACCCATTCATGCCACGCCACAATACTGTTAGCTCTGACATGGTTTCCTTTGGTTATTTCTTGAGAATCTATAAATAATAATTATGCGACGTAGCTCTATTAAATAAAATGCGTCACAGCACTTCAAATTCCTTTTGATTTCACAAAGAGGAAAAGCTTGTGTGTCAGTATTTGCTTGTAGTGTGTGTGTGTGTGTGTGTGTGTATGTGTGTGTCAGGGAAAACTAAGGAGTGACTCCACTCCTTGAGGGAATGTTAAAAACCAAACATTTTTCTCTGTCCCTCCTTCCTGTTTGAGAAAGTTATAAGAGAAACTGAGCAGGTTTCACAAAATTTCAAGTTGTGTCAAAGATGATGTTGCTTGGAGACATAACATCTGTTCTGTTTTGTATTTGCCATATTTCCTAAAAGACTAAAAATGAAACATTTTCTGACTTTACAAGCTTGTGGACACAGATTGGTTTTTCTTCCCTCCCTCCTCCCATTTTTCATAAAGGACACTTTGGCTGAGTTTAGCCTTGCCATCTCCTCTAGAACTGTGAGAAAAAAAATTATCATGATCAGTGAGAAAAGATGTGCTAGCTGCCTAAAACCAATCAATTTGTAGGATTTTCTGGAAAAAAAAAATTGGCCACTCTTCTCCTCCAAAGTGACAGGAGACTGCACAGGTGAAAGTCTGCTATGGTTTTCCCCTTTCAAATGTTCTCTCCTCCCCATGCCTGCCCTACCCCCTTTAACTCTTGATTACTCTACAAATTTTTGCCTGGGGCAACATTAGTGAGTTCCTGATGTCTTACTGACATTGAGCTTTGCCACTTTTATTTATTGTCGGTGCTGTGACAACCTACTGTTTTATGGTAGAAATGACAGAGTTTTTAGCCTTCATCAAATTTTAAGTTTTTGCAAAAAAGTTTCTTTTTCAAAAGTGAAAATTCATGTAGTGAAGAAAGAATCAGTTCACACAATTCTTGCTTCATGTCCCCATGCACAAACTCTGAAGAGCAACCTGGTATAGTTGTCTCTAACTTTACCGGTATTACAATCTACCCATTTGTGAACACACCAATATATATCTAGGCTAGTGAAATTCAGTGTGAGATTGGGATTGTAACAAGAAATTTCTAGTTTTAATTTCTCCATATTCCTGGACTGGTATTTCCTTATCTTTTCAGGCTTTTCTTATTTTTTACTCCATCTATCCCTAACTCTACCTTGACTCAGTCCATTCTTTACCTCATGAGACATCCCTGACAATTCTCCTCTCACTCTTGGCTTTAGTTTCTTGTTTTGATGAACCTCTTCTCTAGTCTTTATCTCATCCTACTTCTGATCTCTATCAACTGAAATTTATGGTAGAGGCAGCAGGTCATATTATTTAACGATGCTCTGCTTTTATATATATATTATGCTTCCTAGGGGTACTGGACTGGACTGTGATTCTCATGAATAGTCTTTGCACACACTTCTTGTCATCTCTTGGGAAGCAGCAAAGTAAAATGACAAGAGCACCAGCTATGGAGTCAAAGGATTTGGGTTCCAGTCTGTGTTCTTCTACTGAGTGTCTCAATGACCTTGAACTTCTTACTTGACGTCCTTGGCTCTCAAGGTCTTCATCTATTAAATGGCAGGGTTGAATTAGATGACCTCCAAGATCCTTTCTAGTTCTAACTTATTGATACCGTAATTTTTATTCTTTCTTGAAATATTTGCTATCTCTCTTGCTGGAGGAAGTTAGGCAGTTCGGTAGATAGAGCACTGGACCTGGAGTCAGGAAAACGGAAGTTCAAATCTAGCCTCAGCTGCTTATTAGATGTGTGGCCACAGGCAAGTCACTTAGCCTCTGTTCGTCTTAGTTTTCTCATTTGTGAAGTACAGATAATAGTATTTACCATGCAGAGGTGAGTTATGAGGATCAAATGAGATAATGTTTGCAACTTGTCAGGTGAATCTTAAAGCAATATATAGATGTATATAATACTAATGTATGTATAATAATGTAACAAAAATAATAATAACCTCAATGATAACAATAGGAATATTTACTTTTATCCTCCTTTCGCCATTCACATGTAGATCCTACAGTAAGGTCATATACATATATATGTCTACATATACATACATACACATACATGTGTGTATATGTATACATACATAGATACACACATATGTGTGTGTGTATATATATATAGATGCATATATATTATATATATCACATTACTTTTAAATCACTAAGATACAATCATGTCAAAAGAAACCCATTAAAGCTTAGTGAAGCTTCAGATTTAGCTGTGGTTTTTTTCTGCTGAGGGGCAGAAGAGCAACAATGATGACTTTCTGCCCCTCCCCAAATTCAATCTCTTCCTACTAGTTCAAAGTTAGGATGGGTTTTGAAGAAATCACTTAGAAAAACTTGAAGGAAGTTTAAACTACCAGAGGGGAAGTCCCCAAACCAATAGAGCTAGTGGGTCTGGAGATTATTATCATGTCTAAATTAAATTTATATGTGCATATATATGTAATTTATTTATATACAAACTTAGTCGACAACAGTTTTCTGCAGTTGCCCTTAAGATAAAATTCTTAAAGATATAGAGCATATTTACATCATTCTTTGATTGCTGAGTAGATCAAAGGGTTTGATATAGCTACCATGGCTAGAGACATCCACCAAAAGCATGGAGGCCACCTGGAACTCACTGTCTTTTGTAATACCCATCCTCAACTTCAAGAAGATAGTTTAAAGACATTCTAAAATTATTAAATATGCAACCTGTTGCTTACCAGGGCTGACTGGGCTAATCTGGTATCTAGGGTATGATACTGAAACAGAAAAAATGAAACACTCCCAGATCTGACAGTTAACAAAAGGTGAGAAAGCAGAAGAAAATGAGATTATGTAGGATATTAGGCAGCACAGGTACATTGAAGGCAAATTTAGGGGTGGACTTTCTAAAGCCAGCTGAATTATTCTTGGAGTCTTTTTTCAGGGTTCTTTTAAGAGTCTCTGACAAAGCAAATACGTTATTTCTTTGAGAATTCTCAGCAGATTACTTATCCTATATTTCTATGAGGTGCATAATCTTTTCAACTCATAAAACTATAATCAGGGTTGAATTCCTCTAAAGAAGAACTATCTGCATTAACTGAAATATGTCCTGTTTTTGGGAAGGGAATAGCCTTCTATTGTCAGGGTGAAATATTAGCCTCAAGAAGAGAAGTATCTGACATGGCTTCATCACATCAAACTCATCTAACTTTTTTTCTACAACAGTCCATTTGGTTTAATGGATAAAATGAAAGCAAGAAGTATGACTTATCTTGTCCCTACAATGTCTGTAGATTCTGTTCTATCTTCATACTATCCAACTGACTAGAATAAATACTTCAAAAATAGAATAGTGGGAATGACACTGGAGTGAGAAGTATAGGATCTGGGTTCTTATCTGAGTTCTGCCAACCACTAGGTATGGTGACCCTGGACAAGTTACTTGTCTTCCCCATAACTTAGTTTTCTTATGTGTAAAATAAAAGGGTGGGACTAGATTAGGGATTCTTAACCTGGGGTCTGGAGACAGGCTTCTGGGGGCAAGTGAAGTTGGATGGGGGAACATTACATCTTTGTTTTTACAACTTTAAACTAAAATTCAGCACGTCTTTCAGTTGAAATTTTAAAAAAAGCATTATTCTGAGAAGGGGTCTATAAGTTTCACCAAATAGAGTTTGTGTAACACACAAAAAATTTAAGAATCTCTGGGCTGAATGATCTCTGAAGTCCTTTCTGGCTTCATGAGGCTTTGTTCCATTTTCAAATGGACACTTGTACTTTACCTGTAGTAATCAATACTCAGAATAGATCTACAGAGACATGACAAGTGATGTTCTGTAAGAACCAGTCTACTGGTAGATAATATTTCCCCATTAGTGATGTGACACAATATATTGAGTATTAGTATTCATTAAATATCATTAATTTGGCATATGACCCCAGAAAAATAAGCTAACGGTCCAGAGAACAGGCTTGGAATTTTCAAGGGCCATAACAAAGACTGACAAGTGGAATTATCAGTTAAATTCTTCTTAAGAGCATTCTCTTCTGTACCTATTTGCTGTTCCCATAGCCACGTTAGTATAGTTAGTAATGTTAGATGTAAGACTCAAAGAACAGATATAAGGGCAGGATATAAATCTGGAAGGAGACAGAATGGTGGTTCCACTGCTATGATAATATCACCTGCTCAGGTGCTGTTTGGGTTAGAATTTTTTTCTGATAAATTCCTATTTAGATTCTATGTGGATGATTATCTTACCATGGAAGTGATCAGAAGCTTGAAACTCAGCAATATGTACAAATAAGTCTTGTGCATTAGACAAAGGCTTAATCTAGAAGACCCTTTAGATCCTCTCCACCTGTGAGATTCTATGATCTATGAAGAAGTTTGGAAGATCTCTCTCTCTCTCTCTCTCTCTCTCTCTCTCTCTCTCTCTCTCTCTCTCTCTCTCTCTTTCTCTCTCTCTGTCTCTCTCTCTCCAACCTCTCCAGTCAGAGGGAGAAAAGGGATCCAGGGCCTGAGGAAGTGTGAGTTTCAGAGTTGCTTTCACCTTACAAAATGATCAGGATATCCAGTGGTGGGACATGCATGATGTTCGTGAAGTTAAAATTAAACAGAGTAGCTAAAGGAAAATGAAGTTAACTGGTAAGTTCTCTCAATACAATGAAGGCTTTGGAAGGAGCATATTGCTCCTCCTTCCAGCCCTCCAGTTACAAGATTGAGGCAGCTAAAGATACTGAGAAGATGTGGAGTAGCAAAGCCGGAATCAAACTCCAAACTGATGAGATTTGGGGTAATAACCTTGTCCTGGGGAAGACCTGATATTCCTGAGGATGAAAATAAGCAGAGAAGCTAATGGAAAATTAAATAACTATTATCGGCCCCTCTCCCCCCAACACCATCCAGGCAGAATTACTACACAGCTGGGTATTTGGACCCATCAGATCATGAGCCTAATCTGTTGTGACACCTAATGTTACACATTCATTCCTTCAGCACCAAGGTCAGGGCTTCTTAATCTGGGTTCCCAGACTGGGGAAAAATCCTGTAGGTAGATTTCAAGGGTTGGTAAACTTGCAACTTTTTATATATTTATAACTGAATTTCAATAAATTGGTGTCTTTTATAACCATATGCACTTAATTTTATGAATTTAAAAACATTCTTCTGAGAAGGGATTCATAGGCTTCACCCGACTGCCAAAGGAACCACAAAACACAGTACAATACTGATAAACTAGAGGCTGCTTCAAGAAACCTTTACTTACTTGCTCTTAATTTGCACTAATTATTCAGAGGACCAGAGAATTTAAAGCAGGAAGGAAATTTTTAAGTCAGGCAACCTACTTCCTTTAATGTGATGGATGAAGAAATGACTTTTCCAATATCACTCAGGTAACAAGCAGCAGTTTGGGCAGCTGGCTGGCACAGTGGATAAAGTGCTGGGCCTGAGGTCAGGAAGACCTGAGTTCAAAAGTAGCTTCAGACACTTCCTAGCTGTGTGACTTTGGGCAAGTCACTTAACCCTGCTTACCTCAGTTTCCTCATCTGGAAAATGAGCTAGAGAAGGAAATAGCAAACCACTCCAATATCTTCTCCAAGAAAACCCTAGAGTCATGAAGAGTCAGATACAACTTAAAAAAGACAGAAAACCAAAAATAAACAGTAGAGCCAGGATCTGAATCCACTTCCTCTGATTCTAAGCCTCAGTTTCTTACACAACACTAAGTTTTGTCTTTGACTGTACATCCTTTAAGACCTTTTAGGTATTCATTATGTTGCCATTCACCTTATATGTTGTAATTATTCTCTAATTAGACATTTTTTATTTGGTTTTTTTGTTTTGTTTTTTTTTGTCAAGACCCAAAATGTGGAAATTGTTTGGCAAGGAAACTCTCTACCAATGTGAATTTCCAATTCTTTTTACAACTTGCAATCTTACCATATTTCTTGTAGCATACAGTGGTCTAGTGACTTGACCATAGTCACAGAGGTAGATGTATACATAAGCTGTGGAACTGAGACCCAGGCCTTCCTGACTCTGAGGCTATTTATCTATTATGTCATGATGCCTCTCTATAGTACTGGATCTGTAGTATTTTATCTCATCGATTAAGGGCAAGGACACGAGGTTCTGCTCCTATTGCATTTCTTACCACCATCCTCCCCAAAATAAATTCATATTGGAGTACTTGACACAGTCACTCAATAAATCATCAGTAAATTGGTGAATTGCTTCTTAGAGCTTGGAAAATGGGACCTTCCAGCTATAGGAAACTGTGGGTACTTTTGAGTGACTTCTTAGATATACTCCTTCTATTTAATTCCTTGATTAAGTCTGTCCCTTCATAGATCTTCAGGGTCCCAGTGACCTGATACTCATCCTTTTTATTTTCTTTCTTTAGGAAGATTTTATTTCAGGAAGGTTTTAATTAATATCTCTTTACACCATCTTACTTCTCTTGGGGCAACATGTCAGAGTTAAAAAATATAGTAGAATCATTCACATTAGTGGGTGTTCAAATGCTTTCTTACTTGACAGGAAAAGAATGTGGTAATAAAGTTAATTTATAGGTTTTCTTTACCACTTAGCAAATTATGTTCTCCAAATGGGTGAATTTCAAGGTAAGTCAACAACTACACCAAAGAAATTTTAAAATATGCAAAAATTCATACCTGAACAAGATTTATTAGGGTGAAAATTTGGGGTGCATTTGGTATCAGGATGATATTTTGGGGTACAGTTGACTGCCTCTTGGTCTGACAGTGAGATAAAGGAACACAGCTACTGGTTTTGGCCCTGGGTCTTTTTAGTTAAAGGGTCCAAGCCTTTGGTGTCTTTGAAATTGACATGGGACCTGGAGTCAAATCCTGACTCCAATGTTTATTACTCATTTGATGCTCGGCCTAATTGCCAGCTTAAATAGTTGGGACACAGGTCTATCATGTGTGAGTTTTGGGGATTGCTTCTGGCCATCTGTGACACAGGGCTAAATGGCTTACATTTTGAAATGAGAGGATCATCACAAGCCTGGCCTTTTACCAGCAGACATATACCAGAAGTTGTTTGTAAAGTGCAAAGCCAAGGAGAAATGTGAAATGCCTAAATAGCAGTCCTACAGACTGTTTTTTGTTTTGACAAGGTTGAAGTTATCAACCTCGCAGCAGGTTATGACAATAATCATTAAGTTACTGAATCTTTTTTTTAATCAAATGTAGTTGCAAGTCTTTTATGGCGTGTGTGTGTGTGTGTGTGTGTGTGTGTGTGTGTGTAGGAATAAATTGCCCATCCAGGGATATGTTGGAGCCATTCTATACTAACTTTCTAGAGCTGATTATTAAATATTCATTGTGAGTATTTATACTTTATATCTTGAAAATCATGAAAGCTATGAATCAGCACTTTACTACACCTTCTTCAGGGAACTTGAGAATTGATCCATAATCTTCTTTTACCTGTCTAATCTAAGTAAACTTGTCCCATGGAATGCCAGGGTGAGATGAACTGGAAAATGTGAGAAGAGGAGCCTAACGTCTCTCTAAAGGCTACTAGGTTCCTTAAGACCGAATCTGATCTAAACCACACATTTGGAAAGCCCCAAATTATTGTGGGCTCTGCAACACTTTCTAAGGTTAGTTCTCTTTTAAAATCTTCTGGAATTTCTTGCTATTTGTTTCACAGAATCTGGGAAGTCCCTAGGATTCTAGCTTCTTCCTTCTTCATATAACATTTTCCAACAATTATCTTGTTTTCTCTTTAACATTTCTCTTATTCTTATGTCAGTTTTTAGGATCTTCTGGGTTGGTGTATCTGCTTGTGAACTGAGTTTTTATTAAGACTTGCTTTTTTTTAACAAATTTGAAAATTTACTTTATTTTTAATTTATGGTATAATACAAATATTTCCATAACATAGTATAATAATAAAAAAGATGATTGCACATGGAATTGCAAATCTCTTACGTACAGCTTCCTATTCCTTCTTAATTTTATAGTGTTTTTTTTTCTTGTGAATTCCCCTTTCACTCACTCTTCTATACCTCCCTTCGCATTGTTGTGGAGATTCTTCCCTCTGAAGATTCCCTTACCTCACCCCGGCAACATTGGGCTGTTAAATGTCCTCAACCTCCTGAAAGAGATGGATATGGGATTAAGCTTATTCTTTGCCCCAGGTAAGTTTAGTGAGGGTGGAGGGTGTGAAGACAGGTGAGGAACATCGTCCAATGGTTTTCTAGTCCTTTCTCCATTGGTTCTCTCTAGCTAATATCTCCAAGGGAAGGCAGTCTACAGCTGGTACCTCAGCTTCCTTTCTTCTCCTTTACTCTCTGCGGTCTGGCTTCCAACCTTGTCATTCAATTGAAACCGCTCTCTCCAAAGTTACTGATGATTTCTTACTTGTCAAATCCATTGACCTTTCCTCAATACTCAGCGTTCTTGGCCTCTCTGTAGCCGTTGATATTTGCTGACTTTTCTCCTTGATACTTTTTTTCTCTCCAGTTCTTGGGTCACCACTCTCTCCTGATTCTCCTCCTACCTTTCTGACTGTTCCTTCTCAGTTTCCTTTTCTGGATCTTTAACCAGATCACGTCTGATAAGCATAGGTATCCCACAGGACTCTGTGCTGGCCCTTCTCTTCTCCCTCTATATTATTTCCCTTGGGGATCTCTTCGTCTCTCATGGATTCAATTAGCACCTTTATGCTGATGAATCTCAAATCTCTTTATCCAGTTCTAAACTTTCTGCTGACCTCCAGCCTCACATCTCTAATTTCCTCTCAGACATCTCAAACTAGACATCCTATTGGCATCCCAAATGAAACAGATCCAAAACTCAAATCATTATGTTTTCCTCCAAACTCTTTCCTCTTCCAAATTTTCCTATTATTGCTGAAGGCACCACCACTATCCTCCCAGTACTCCAGGCTCACTATCTGGGTATCATCCTCAACTCTCTTGTCTTTCTTACTCCATCTTATCTTTCTCATATCCAAACTTTTGCCAAAGTCTGTTGATTTTACCTTTGCAATATCTCAAAAATCTCCTCCTTCTCTCTTCTATACTGTAGCCACCTTGGTAGTGACCAGCTCTCATCTCTTCATGAATAAACTATTACAAGGTTGGCTTGCCTGCCACAAATCTCTCCCCATTTTAGTCCCTCTTCTAGTCTCTAAAGAAATTTTCCTAAAGTACAAATCTGATCAAGTCCTACTTAATAAACATTAGTGACTCTGTCATCTGCAGGATGAAATAAAAAACCCTTTAGTGTTCAAAACCCTTCATAAACTATCCATCACTACATCTTTCCAGTCTTTCTACATTCTCCTCCATGTACTCTTCAATCCAGTGACACAGACCTTCTTGTTACTCCTCAAATAGGACACATCTTCTGACTCTGAGTATTTTCTCTTGCTGTCTCCTAATATCCTCCTTTCAGGGAGCAGAGCACTGCCTCATGCAGTATGAATTCAAGAGGGCTTTACTACACTTAGAAAAGTCATCTCTTCAATACCATGACTGATAGGGGAAGCTTTCTGTTTTATAAAGCTAGGGAGGAAGAGGTGGTTTATTCTACCACTCTCATCTCTATCTCCTCTTTTCTGGACTCTCCTGGTTTGAGAGTGATTATCAATAGTAACTATTGCTTTTTCCCTCCAAGTCTGATGTCTTTATTTTTCTTTGCCTCATTAAAGGGACCATCCCCTTCTTATTGAATAGGCCTTACCTCATCCTAAATGAGTACCTGAATAGACCTTGACCTAAAGGTCCCAAAGTCTCCCATTGCATCCTGGGTCACCTCCAGTCATCCTGATGAATATCTGGTCACTGGATTCAGATGGCTCTGGAGGAGAAGTGAGGCTGGTGACCTGCACAGCCCTCCGTCACTCAAAACAAAGTCAAGTACAAGTCATGTCATTATTTCTCTGATGGCATGGTCTTCTTTGGCAATAAAGAACGAACACAGTAACAACAAAGACCTATCCTGTATAAGAAACTTTTCCCAACTTGTAATTCTAATTACCTACCTCTGTTGACTATTCCCTGTCTATCCTATATATAGTTCTTTGTGCATAGATTTTTGGAAATCATCTTACCATTCAACTGTGAGATCCTTGAGGGTACGGCCTGTCTTGCCTTTCTTTCTATCCTGAGAACTTATTACCATGTCTGGCACATAGTAGGCACTTGAAAAATGCTTATTAACTGACTGATTTAAATTTGGTTCATATATAGTTCTCACCCAGTAGCTTTTAGTTGCATGGAAAATATCAAGCTAACATAAACATCTAAACAAAGAAAAGGTTTATTGGAGGGTATTTACAGAATAAAAACTTGCATCCAAAATCATACTGCAACCCAATTAGCAAAGGAATGGTTATACCCTCCTTTCTCTTTTCCCTACCTACTGAATCCCCCCAAACTCTCAGTCCCTGAAAACTACCAGTACTAACTAATGAAGCCTCTTCTTCAAGTACTGTTAAGATAGCAAGAACTCTAAAGGGGAATAGCCTAATGAACTAACAGCAGAGAAGGCCAATTTCTAATCTTAATAGCCTCATTCAGTACCCCTTACTCTCACAAACCCCCCATATTCTGGCAGAGTCATATAAGGGGTGAATCCGCTCAGTAATTTCTTTGCTATGGCTGTCTCTGTCAACATATATCCTTCTCTTCAAACCCCTTAGGAGGCTCCTAAGGGTAAAAAATTTTAAAAAACCCAAAACCTCCTTGTTGGATAAACTACTGAGAAAACTGGAAAGCAGTCAGGTAGAAATTAGGATTCAATCAGCATTTTATAGCACATTTCATAAAAAATTCTAAATAGATTTACAACCTTTATATTAAAGATAACAAAATAAAAAATTAGAAAAGAAGTCAGTCATGCAAGCTAAGTGTTAGAAATATATTCTTAGGGGATGATAACTAGAAAAATAAAATTAAGGGGTGAGAGAGGAATATATTGGGAGGAGAAAGGGAGAAATGGAATGGGGTAAATTATCTCTCATAAAAGAGCCAAGAAAGAGCTTTTTCAATGGAAGGGAAAAGGGGGGAGGTGAGAGGGAGAAAGTGAAGCTTACTTTTATCATATTCAGCTTAAGGAGGGAATAACATGCACACTCAATTTAGTATGAAAATGTATCTTACACTACAGAAAAGTAAGGGAAAAGGGGATAAATGGAGTATAGGGGGGAAGATAGAAGGGAGGGCAAATGGGATGAGGGAGTAATTAGAAATAAACACTTTTGGGGAGGGTCAAGGTCAAAAGAGAGAATAGAATAAATAGGATAGGATAGAATGGAGAGAAATATAGTCTTTCACAACATGACTATTATGGAAGTCTTTTGCGTAAGTACACATATATAGTCTATACTGAATTGCTTGCCTTTTCATTGGGGATGGGTGGGGAGAGAGGAAAGTAGAGAAGTTGGAACTCAAAGTTTTAGGGATAAATTTTGAGAATTGGTTTTGCATGCAGCTGAGAAATAAGAAATACAGGTAATGAATGGGATATAGAAATCTATCTTGCCCTCCAAGAAAAGAGAGAAGATGGGGGAAGGGAAGGGAGGCAGATTGGGGGAAAGGATAATCAGAATGCATGGTGTCTTGGCCTGGGGGAGGGGAGTGATAGGGAGTAAATTTGGAACTCAAAATCTTGTGGAAAGAAAAATATATTTTTAACCAAACAAGGGATAGAGACAATTACGAAAGACAAAATACATTTATTTATGTGAACCTAAAAAACCTCTGTACAAACTAATGCATCTAGGATAAAAAGCAAAACAGTAAAACTAGGAAAAATAAATCTTTCTAGCAGATATTTCAGATAAGGATTTGGAATCCAAGATATGTAGACAATGAACATATGCAGTTGATCCTCATTATTTCTGGATTCCATGTTTGAGAATTTGCCTGGTTGCAAAAATTTATTTGTAACCACAGAATAAGTATTTGTGGTGTAGTCCTTTGCAGACATATGTAGAGACAATAAAAAATTTTGAGTTGCCCAATGCAAACATTCCCAGCTGACTTTGACAAGGTGATGCTCAGCCTTCTTATTTCAGCTCTCATACTGTCCTTTTTTGCTGTGTAGTTAGTGCTACTTTTTTCACCTTTTTGTGCTTTTTGATGATGATTTCTGTGTTTAAGATGGACGTTACAGTTAGCACTAAAGTACTGTCTGGTGTTCTTATGAGCAAGAAGGCCACAATGTGACTTACAGAGAAAATCCACATGTTAGATAAGCATTGTTCAGACATGAGCTACAGAGCTATTGGCCATGAATTTAATATTAAAGAATCAGCAATGTGGTAATCCAGAAAACTGAAGAGGAAATTCACAAACCTGTACATGAGGCTATTCTGCAAAGTACTTGTGTAAATGTCTTGACTAGAGAGGTTTGCAGAAAATGAATCCTGTATTTCCCCTAGAAACAATGGTTTAGTATGCATTAATTCAGTTTTCATGATGCCTTTATAGAACATAACTACCGTAAATTATGAGAATCAATTATATATACATATATATATACAAGAAGTTAGGTGGCACAGGGAATGGAGCTCTGGCCCTGAAGTCAGGAGGATCTGAGTTCAAATCTAGCCTCAGATACTTTCCTACCTGTGTAACCCTGGGCAAGTCACTTAACCTTGTTTATTTCAGTTCTTCATCTGTAAATGAGCTGAAGAAGGAAATGGCAAACCACTCTAGTATCTTTGCCAAGAAAAGCCCAAATGGGGTCACAAAGAATTGGACACAAGTGAAATAATTGAACACAACATATCTAAAACAAGATGTATTTGTGTGCGTATGTACGTTATATGTGTATACATCTGCGACACATAAATGTGTATGTATCCAAAAGCCATTCCCAATAGATAAATTATCAAAAAAAATATGAAAAAACCAAAACAGCTCTCAAAAGAATTGCAAACTATTAGCAACTATAGTAAAGAATGCTCCAAATCTCTGGTATTATGAGAATTGCACATCAAGACAACCCTAAGATTTCACTTCACATCCAACCAACTGGCAAAGATGACAAAAGATGGAATTAGTGTTGATAGGTTGTGAGAAGATAGGCACATTAGTGCATTGTTAATCTGTGAATCTGTCCAATCATTTTGGAGAATGATTTGGAATTAAGCAAGTAAAATGACTAAAATAGTCACATTCTTTGACCTAGAGATTCCATTACTAAGCCTATGTCCATTGAGAAGAAGACAATACCCATGTACATCAAAATGTTTAGAGTAGTACATTTTGTGGTATCAAAAGATGATGTCATCAATTGGGGGGATGGATAAACAAATTGTGATATATGATTATAATGGATTATTATTAAGCATACTGTAAAAAATGCCAAACATGATGAAAAGAGAAGCACTGAAAAATTTAAATAATTTGATAAAGAGTGAAGTAAACAGAGCTAAGAAAAGAATGTACAACATGACTACAAGTAAATGGAAAAATCAACCACAAAACAATGAAGAGTGAATTCTGCAAAATTACCAGGAACAAGAATGGTACTTAAAGATGATACATGAGAAGATATGACCACCCCCGTCCTTTGAGTAGGTAGAAGGTTCACGGTGTGATATATCACCTGTATTTTCAGACTTTTTTGATATGATCAGTTTTACTGTTTTTTTCCTTCTCCTTTTCTTTTAAAAATACTACTTGGTGTATGGTATGACTCACTGGGAGGCAGGAGAGGGACGGATACTGGCAGAAATTCTGGTGATATAAAAACAAAAAGTATCCAAATTTTGTTTTTGGAAATATATAATACATTAAACGTACTTTCAAAATTGTCCTGCTTGTGTGGTTCTGTCTGTTCTTTTCTGTTTGTTTTTTATGTGTCATTGATGCTTTTTTTGCCTCACTATCAATAGATTCTCAACTTTTCCTCTTTAACAAAGTTTAGGAAAAAAAAATCTATCTTGTGGCAGACAACATTGATGAAAAATTCTCTTTCATTTTCCTTAAGGGACAGAAGAAAAATAGAAATCCAAAGTTTTACAAAGAGTTTTTTTAGACAAAGTAGATATTTTGTCCCTGCTCTAGAGTAAAAGTTTTCAGAGTATTCACTTTCTCTAGCCATAACTAACCATATATTTGATGAATGGAGAATATATAGAAACATACAGCAATAGATACATTTCCCTCCCCTCGAATGCCAGAATTTCCAACTTCTTACTTACAAAAACCCACAAAAATGGTTTGTTTAAAGGTAATATTTAAAGTTAAATCAAAGGTTGAAAGAATTCTGCTGTAAACTATTTCAATTTTTTCAAATTTAACAGCAAAGAGTATAAACTGATGTTCTTGTAGATATTTCATACTTGGGGCTTGGCAATCAAAATGAAAGAATGAGAAAAATGAGGTCATTATCTGATTGATTATTCCATCTGGGAATACTAGTAAAAGAGAAATCATCAACTAGTAAAATACATACATACATACATATACATATATATGTATATAAATAAAATTCTAATATTCAGTAGGATGTGACCAAGGAATAAGGGACAATAGTGTGAAAAAAGATGCATTGCTTTCTCAAACATTTCAATCTGCCTTTCTGTAACTTTCACCCATTGGTTCTAATTCTTCCGGTGGCTACACTGCAATTCATTTCTGGATTAAGAACCATTCAGTTACATAACTGCATAATAATACTAAATAGAGGCATTCACCAACTTGGTCTTATCAGAGAACCCATAAGGAAATGTAGAAATTTAGTTTCTTCTTAACAAATTAGTTCTCCTAGGTGGCACAATGGATAGAACACTGGTCTTGGAGTCAGGAGGTCCTGAGTTTAAATTTGACTTCAGATACTTCCTAGCTGTGTGGCCCTGGACAAGTCACTTAACTTGGATTGCCTCAAAAAAAAAAAAAATTCTCTTTATAGCATGATGGGAAGTGGTCATCTAGACTCTACTTGAATACTTCCAATGATAAGGAAACTGTTGCTGCCAGAGGCAGCCCAATCTATTTTTGAACATTTCTAAATATTAGGAAGTTTCTCCTTACCTTGATCTGAAAAGAGATTTGGGGACAAAATAAACATTTATGAAATAGCTTCTATTTTTCTAGACATTGTATTCAGCACTTTACAGATATTATTCCATTTGATCTTTAAAACAACAATGTATTTGCTATTCTAATCCCCATTTTACAGTTGAAGAAACTGAGATAGAGTTTAAATGACTTGGCTAGGATCACACAGCTCTTAAGTGTCTGAGGTGATTTTGAACTCAGGTCTTCCTGACTCCAGGCATATCCACTGTATCACCTACCTGCCTTGAATGTGAAATGCAACTTCTACCCACTGGTCCTGCTTCTGCCCTCTGGAGTCATGACAAATAAGTTTGGCACAAATGTTAGGTTGCCTATAACACCTGCAGATTTGCCTTGTATTTTCTGCCTGCTTTGGGATTGATAGAAGACTTCCCATCTGGTAAGAATATCAAATCCTGAAGCACATAAAAGTGAAGTTTATATCATATACTTGAGGAACAGTTGAATTTTCCATAGGGATTGGGAGGAGAAGAGGCATGAGAACTACCTCTGCCTACTTTCATTCTGGTAGACAGATGTCATAAAATCATTAGAGATTGGGGGAGTGTATATCAACTGTGTGTCTTCATTGTGTGTATGAGCCACTAGTTTACTGGGTACTGATGTGAGCTATTATAATCTGATATTTAGTGTTAGCCCTGAGTCTCAGAAGCACTATGGTGCATTGGATAGGGCCCTGAACCTGTAGTTAGGAAGATCTGGGTGAGTTAAAACAGTGTCGTGGACACTTACTAACTGTGTAACCCTAGGCAATTAACTTTGGTTCTCTACCTTCACTTTTATCATCTGTAAAATGAAGCTCTAGAATTATGGTCTATCACTCTATGATAATGCTGAATTTTATTCATGGAAATCATTAGTAATAGGGATGAATAAAGGTGGAGTTTGTGACAACAGCCAGTGAGAATGGCAATTATGTTCACCCTTCGTTTCCAAAGAGGACCATGACATCAGAGAAATGATGACATGACTTGCACTTGACTTTGCTTTGAGTGAGGGAGGGCTGTGCAGGTCACCAGCCTCACTTCTCCTCCTGAGTCATCTGGATCCAGTGACTCATCAGGATGACTGCGTATGGTCCAGGATGCAATGGGGGACCTTGGCCTTTTAGGCTAAAGCCTTTTCAAGTACTCTCTTAAAGTAAGGTAACGCCCATTCAGTGAATAGGCCTCTTTTAAAAGGTAGTCAGGGGGATGGCCCCTTCAGCAGAAAAGAAAAATAAATAAATAGAAAAATCATGCTGGGAGGGGCAGGAGCCTCAGGGTTGTTTCAAAGAGAAACTGTTACTATTGACGTTCACTCTAAGCCAGGAGAGTCTGAATCTGTGGTAATACAGGTCAGAATCAGGAGACCAAAGAATTTTAAAATGAAATCAGTGATTATTATATCCAACTTTTACCTCTAAAAGAATTCCTACTCCAAGCCCCCAGCCCCTACCTATAAATGATCAACCCAGTCTTTGCTAAAGACATATGATGAGGAGGGCATCATGAAATCGGGGGGCAGCCCATTCTATTACATACACACACCACACCCACACCCCCATATATATACATATCCACACACAATATACATGCAAATATTCATGTATGTGTATATATGCATACACACATACATATATATGTTCTCTGCTATGAGAAGTTACTCCTGTAAGTCTCCCATAATGGTACACTACTACTGCCTTAAATCCTATGCAGACAAAGATACTTTTGGTCTTATTTTTATTTGTAAAGGAAACTGGTAAAGCTGCATCTGGATTAAATTTCCTAAATGGCAAATTGGCTTACAGCCTGGAAACAATGTAACTTTTTGCTTAATAGAAATTATAACTGCTGTTTTTGTTTTCCAACTAACCTGGATGCTGAGAAATATATTTTTGAGTTCATGTGAAAATATGCAAGAGATTAACAACCTTTGACAAAAATGTCTTTAGAAATGGTGGCAGTACACAGTATGAGAAGGGCAGGTGCCCAGACTAAGCATCCTGAGCTCAAGCTGCTCTTCCACAAGACCCTGGAGCTGTAGGACAGGCTTCATTGAGAAGCAGCTTTGCTTGTAAGAAAACAAGTTTGACATTGAAATAAGCTCAGTGGAATATTTAGGCAGTCTGTAGGTCATCCCTTTATTCTTATCATATAGTTGCTAAATTGTATAATGCAAGCAGTAAGTATTATAGCAATTCAGAGAAAAGAGATAGTGGTCAGGATCTGATCCTGGAAAAATGGTTTAGATTGGATAGGTAAGGTGATCTTAAGATCATGGATTTAGATTTGTAAGGGAACTTAGAGGTCATCCAATTCCCATATTTTACAGATGAGGTAATTGAGGCTTGAGGGATATTAAGTGAGGGGCAAGATATCCTGTCTGTCTTCCCCAACAGATTGCCCCCTGTAATTCATTTTCTCTCTCTCTCTCTCTCTCTCTCTCTCTCTCTCTCT